>JAPYZR010005371.1:0-11201 GCA_030522945.1 Trichopria nigra
AAAATTTACTTTGAATTTGATCGGAACGGGTTACTCGGGGGTTTTCGGGGTCGCTGAATTCAAATTCAGTATCAAAAATGCAAAATTTCAAAATGGGGGCGTGGGGAGGGCGTAAAATTTATTATTTCGTAAAATTGACTTTGAATTCGAACTGAACTACTTGCTCGGGGGTTTTCATGGTCGTTCAATTTAATTTAGTATGAGAAATGCAAAATCTCGATTCTGTAAAGTCGATAATCAGAACTTAGTTTTCAGTGTATCTGAGTTTGAATGCAGTTTCGAAAATTTAAAGTTTTTAAACAGGGCGGTGAAAAGGGGGTAACATTCAAACTGAGTCAAATTGACATTCAATTCAAATAGGACTCCGGGCTGTTGACTTTGATTGTAGTATCAAAATTTGGTGATTTTGTAACCCCTACTAAAGAATTACAAAATTGTGCGCACAAATTAAATCGAAATTTAGAAACATTAAATTTTTCAGTTATTATGTATATAGTATATACTTTGTATAAAGTATTCATAACAAAGAATACGGAATGATTGCGGTTGAGTAAACTCATATTGTAGATTAAACTATAAAAGTTCACGAAATATGGACTGAGCGGGTGCGGCCGTAGGCCGCAGTCGCGAAGTATATTGAATTATTGAGGCCCGAAGGGGATCCAGGGGGCAGAGCCCCTTGGTGGGGTTGGCGACCGAAGGCCGCAGGGGCGAAGCCCCTAGTTTTTATTTTTATTTTACTTAAAAAAAAATAGTGAAACATTATTTCACTGAACAAATTTTTATGATTTCACAATATTACCGCAAAGACAGCAATTTTTGACAAGTATTCTTTTTTCAATTCTTTTTTTTTCTAATAATTACCGCTGTCAGAAATTTAATTTCGAAAAATATGTTCGGTTATATTATCGATATAGATGAACATCATTTTCTCGGGAAAACTATTCGCCATTAGTTGCAGTTTGCAATCCCTCGATTGCAACAAAATGTTCAACTTTTTTTTGAGAAAAGTTCAATCGCAAATAGACAATGATAAATAAATCATTTTTGTTGATTTCATTTTTTTTGTGGACAATAATCCGTTCTGCCCTCAACAATATAATTCCTAATAATATTGCAAATTTTTAAAGTATAGTCCCACCGGGAAAAATATTTTCTTTCGCCTCGCTCGTCCTGCTATACGAGATGTCTTAATTCGAGCACGACATACTATAGGTTCGCTCAAAACAACCGAGATTTGTCCCAATTCGACTGGCAAGGAGATTTTCTTCAATGAATACTTGCCATATGACTTTTTTAAATTATTGGGAAGGCAATAGGCAGGGAAAAAAATAACTAACATGACTTGAGATGAAACGGTAACCACTTCGGAATTTCTTTACAAAAACAAAATTGATTTGTCGTGGAACTTAAATTTTCCACCAAACGAGAGCCAATTTAGTGGACTTATTATTCATTCTGAGAATTTGCCACTACTCCTATCGATAACCTCATTTTCCCGACCGATAAACGGAAACCTCCACACAATTTCGCGGTTTTCTCTAAATTTTACGCATACAATCTGTCTTTTCAACATTTGAAAAAAATTTCCAAAAAAATTTAAACAACCCGAGACACTTTTGATGGCGCATGCGAGCGAGAACACTTTTTAGTACGAGTCCCGGAAGGCGGTCAATACTTTACTATAACGAGGCCCAAGCCATTAAAACCGCGAGATAAGCGCCTTCCGAAGCTCGTCGTACCTTAAAGTCGACGTTGCCCACCTAGTAAGTCCCTTGATCCTGCTGCAATCGCCGCCAGAACGAGAATCCTCGAGCGAGGATTTTCCCCTCTGCGTTCTACCGTGCGCGGCGGCCGCCGTTCGCCTCCTTCCAGTGGAGAAGGCTTCTTATTGGTCCGCGCTAAACCGCGTGACTTCGCGGCCCGGGCCCCTGGGCTACTTCCGTCGCTCCTCACTTCGCAAGCGTTCTCGAAGTTTCTCGACGCTGTATGCTCAACAATCGCCCGCGGTTCCGCGAATTGTTTTTCGAATCCGAGGATGACCTTCTTTATCGAAAACCTCCAAATCAAGAATTCTCGATAAACTTCTGCGCCGAGCTCGCTAGTGAACCGGGAACTAGTAAACACAACAGTTCTATGAATTCCCCATACACAACGAGATAACCCTTCTATCTAGAATCGGCGACCTTGGATTTTATGGCCGTCTGTTATTAATAACAATGGACAATAATAATAAGAAGAATACAGCCGTTCATGCGACTGTAGATTGTTTTCATTAGAAAAAAAATTAAAACTAATTGTTAACTAATTTAATTGACCAAAACTAAAGCTGTACCTTATTTTCTTTTCTTTCTTGTACGATTCTACAAATTGTTTATGGTTTTCGTAGTTCAATCAGCCTAACAAGCTGTAGTATCGAGACTTTCTCACTAACCAGTACTATGCGCGTTCTCGATGCGATTTCAGAGGTCCCAAATGATGCGCATGCAATTCTTCAACAAATACAATAATAACAATAACAACAACTAAATGTGGTCGTACAGCACAATACTTCAACATATAAGGCGCTTGCAACTGATATCCAGCATATTAAAAAAACGATGGCATACGCCCAATCAACATCTGATATAATTAATAACGACATCGCATTAAAATGTGATATGTCAAATCGTGACATTTACGTCCGCGTATACTGCCATACTAAAAATCAATAAATTTGACTTCAATCGTCCTACCACCTCTACATCAGCTAACGCGCTCTCTGCCCCGGCAGAGATTATTATTATTCTATCAAAGCGTCTTTTAAATCTGTTCAGACCCCCAACTTCATTGTTGCTACGAAAAAGCCGGAAGAATGCCTGTCGCTGACATTTTTTCAGAACTATCTAGAAACGAAACGGCGAGTAACACATTATATGTCAATGAATTTTTCAGTCCTTGATTCCCTGTATACAAAAAATATATCCGCCTTCTTAGAAGAAAATACACTATTACACCCTAGGTTTTTTGTAGGTTCCATGGTACTCAAAGAGCGATATTGTGTCCGATGGATGACATACGACAGGCTATTGAAAGGTTATGTCACAATACTCGTGCTTTTCGATTTTTCCAAAGCCTTCGATTCCTTAAGTCTTATTACAATCCTTACTTGCCTGCGAGGCTTAGACTTTCACGATTCGGCTTTAAAATGGATATATTCTTTCCTACATACATGTATTTCCTTTCAGGCCGCTCTCAAACTATTATTGTTCCCGATGGAAAGTTTTACGTACCAAGAACTACCACCTCAGGGATCCCCCAGGAAACTAGTCTTGGTCCTATTTTATTCATTATCTGTATAATACCTTTTTTCACAAAGCTCCGATATTGCCGTGACACGACCATCATCTTTGCTCCTATACACAATTTTATCTATCCACACCAGTAAGCCAATTGGAGGAAACTATCAGGAAAATTAATAGTGAGATATCGGAGTTGGTGGAATGATCTATTGAACTTTACCTGAGTCTTAATGCGAAGAAGACCTATACTGGGATGGACACAAAATCTCTCAAATATCAAGAATCTTACCATCCCATCAATCCTGGTTGGCTCAGAAGGTTATTCCTTATTCGAACTACGTAAAGGAACTCGGAGTAATTATTGTCTTTGACCTTACTTGGAATTGCCATATTAATACCATCTCCTCTGAAGTCAAGGTCGCCCTTAATCGCTTAAAATGCCGCGACGCTTTTCTCTTCCCTAATACCAAGTTATTATTGGTGAATTTTTTAGTCATCCAGCACCTCGATTATTCCACAAAGCTCCATCGATTGCACAATTATGCTTTGCAATACATTTTTCGCTTGGGACGAGATGCGCATCTTACTCCATATAGAAAGAAGATAAACTGGCTCTATGTTTCGGCAAGGAGGAGTTATTTTATGGGTAACCGCACTTACCAGGTCCTCCATACATCGAACTCGCCCTACCTTTCTTCCATATTTGAACCGACTGATGTTTCGGCACGTCGCTCCTTAAGAGCAAACACCTCTTACTTTTTTCTTCCTAATACATGTAATACTATTTTTACTTGACATAGGTCAGTTTTACATTCTTCTTATACCATTACGGTTCAACTAGCAAGGTTAATATCATCATCCCTGACAGGACACCGTACATATAAACAAACGTACGCGGCGCGCCGATCACGGAGAAAACAATAACGGTGCCGAAAATTACCGACAGATGTCGATACCCGCCACAAATTCGAACCCTCGACAGCAATATTTACTTTCCGAATTAATATTTTTCAATACAAATTCACAAAAACATTGCTCGACGGGGATTCGAACTCGTGACTTGGGAACTTTCAGATTAAGAGGCAAGCACGCTAACTACTCACCCATCGACTCCCCCTTGTTAACCATTAATGTATACGGCTATTCTCAACGTCAACACCAGCGGCGCAGTAAACCCAAACTAAGCCATTTGACAGAAAATACCATTGTCACTGTTGCGGACTGTATAATTGTAAGTTCTCGCCCCGAATCGGTACCGAGAAACTGAGCATTTGCCGAAAATTCCCGAACCTCGATCGGGGTATGAAAATCGAATTCGCGCGTGACGGTCTCCGGGCCGAAGTCAATTTTGGGAAAGCTTACATCGCGCACACATCGATGCGAAAACGCTCGGTTCCATCTCTGCGATTTCATTGTAAATTAGGGAACTTGACCAAAGTGTCGATTATTTCCTTATTCAGAGCATCGGCAAATATATATATATATATAGTTATTTTATGGGTAACCGCACTTACCAGGTCCTCTAAACATCGAACTCGCCCTACCTTTCTTCCATATTTGTACCGACTGGTGTTTTTGCACGTCGCTACTTAAGAGCAAACACCTCTTACTTTTTTTTCTTAATACATGTAATACTATTTTTACTAGACATAGGTCAGTTATACATGCTTCTTATACCATTACGGTTCGACCAGCAAGGTTTATTTCATCATCCCTCACAGGACAACACATAAACACCTAACATATATATTAAGATATTACAAATACATTTAAGAAAAGAAAAAAGAACAAAAATACACAAAAAATATATTATAACAGGGCGGTTACAATAACCGATCGACATCGAAAAAGAAGAGCGAAGAGAAAGATGTATTCTGTGAAGAATTATGTCGATTTCGCTGGCCTTCGCCGTTACGTTCCCCTCCCCCCATTTAGGAATCCCCCCCCCCCCCCCCGTCCCTAGTTAGTCCATTCATGTACCATCCACGCTTACCCCTTGCCCTATCACCCATTTTGTTAAGAAGTTATTAAAGTAGCATAATATTTAATCAATTGTATAGAAGATCAATTTTTATAACTCGTGAACGGTATTGTTTACGTTCAGTGTCCCTCATATATGTGTGTGTGCATATCGTCGCACCTGTTTGTCCGAGAGTTTAAAGACCCTCGGCGACAGTGCCCGGTACTCTCGTCTTTGTTTACTTGCGCTTTAATAGCCCAGCAGTCGAGTCGGCACTCGCCGCACTCATAGGCTTGTTGCGCCTTCTCAAATCCGTGAGTTCGACGATCCACGCACTCATGCCGAGGCCGCGCCGTTTTCTGTATATATTGTATACACTATGGTTCGTAGAGTTTATTGTACATTAGTGCCGTCGAACTCATACTTTTTGCTACATTCCGTTGTGCTAAGTCTGTCTTACTCCTACTTGCCAACGACGAATCTCACTGTTCCCCATTATTTTGATTTCCCCGACTTTCGTTTTTCCCCGCTTTTGTATCCCGACTCCTACGACGGTGGAACGGTAAACCGACACTTCGATTTTGTAGAGCAAACTATAGAGAGTGATTCGGCAATTTCGAGACAAATAATTTTTTTTTATTTGCGTTTCAAAAGTTTTTTTTTCTTTTGTGAATAATGAAGCCATCTGGTGTCGAAAGTGTGAAGCAAGATTTTCCGGTGATTGTACTTGATGTAAGTAGTGGGCACACTCGTTTTGCGTCCCCCCCCCCCCACACCCCCCAAAGAAATTTTTTTTTATAATAAATTACTATTTATTTTATGTGTTTTTTTTTCTGTGTCTTTTTCCCCCTTTGCGGACCGACACGGGTTGGCGTTCTGGCCCAACCCGGTCACAAAATTGGCGCCCAACGTGGCGCCCGAAAAATTAAATTTATTTGTTTTTTTTTTTTAGTTTTGCGAACCCCTCCCGAATAATATTTTATTATGTTGTATTTTGCGAATCCCCCTATTAATATTTTATATTTCATTTTTTATTATTGCGTAACCCCAAAGTTTTTTTTATAATTCTGGGTCCTGAAAATTTTTAAATTTTGGGTCGAAACGGGCCCATAATATCGGCCGATACTACCGTCCATGGCTGCTCTACGATTCGCAGACCCATCAATCCTACTGGGCCCTCCTTCCGTCTCTGGCAGGCGTCGAATTCCTGTACAAAGTATAGTACGTCGTACCTCAGTCCCGGCCAATAGTAGTCTGTCTTCTCGGCTCCGTAATATACAGGGTGGACTTCTTGATGCACGTTGCTCATTGCCTCGGCGCGCAGCCCCACCGGTAATATCAGCTTCCATCGATACTCCCCACCCGTGACTGGGTCTAACAGGGGGTCCTTCCTGGCATGGTACAGCCGTTCCTCTTCGATCTTCCAATCTGGGAATCGCTTCGGGTGTCCTCGTACTAGATCGACCCTTCTCTGATACCACTGGTCGGATTCCGAGGTAATCCTAGTCGTGCCTAGTTCTTCCTTTATTCTTCTGGATAGGGCACCGGGGACGGGGTGCAGGGCACCCTCTTTGTGCCTGACGGTGAAGCTCCCTCCCTGCAACTCCAGTGCCCATCTGGCGAGGCACCCTGTTGGGTCTCGGGGGTCTGGTCAGCTTCGTTTGAGCAGTCTCCCTTCTGCTAGGTTGGGTATGAATCGGGCGTACCATCCAACCATTCCAAGGTAGCGTCTCACTTGCTTCAGGGTGCGGGGCGGTGGATATTCCAGTACTGGTCTGTATCTACTCCTCCGTACTCGACGGTACGGTGGGGGGCCTCGTGTCCCAGCGCTCGAACCGCCTTATCTCTTCCTCCGGTCGTAGAGTCCCTCTTCCCTCGTTCTCGTGTTGATGCTGTCCAGGGGGCCGGGTGGGGAGAACCCGGTTCTCGACCCGCGCCGATCGTTTCCCGAATATCGAGAATCAGGTTCGGCACATCGGGAGCATTCTCTTTGAATCATATCCAATCGCCCACACCCGTAACACTGCCGTGGCTTCGGGCATTCGCACGCGAAATGGCCCGACCCGCCACAGGTATAGCATTTCCGCACTCGGGTCTCGTCTCGCGACCCCCCCCCCCCCTCCTTCGTTGGATGATATTGGGGGTCGCTTGTGCCCTTTCCCGAGGCGGTTCAACGGGGTGATATTTCGGACCCCTCTTCTCTTGCCTTGGTGAAGGCGTTCTAACCGCTGATATTGGTAGCACCCTACTGGTTGGGGTTAGCCTCCTCGTTAGCAACTGCGGCTCTGATGCTGGGGTCATGAGTACAGCGCTCGTTGTGACGTATTGTTCTCGTGACGATGCTCGTCGCCTGCGCCTGTTGCCTCGTGTCCTTCGCAGTGACTTCTTCTCCTCTTGGTCGGAGCTGCCGGTGGATGCCGAACTGAACGAGCCACTGCCTCGTCGATCCTTCGCTTTGCGGGCTGACTGCGGGGTATTCCTCTACTCTGCTTTACCCGCTCGCGGTCCATTCTTGCGGGACTCACGGTTTTACTTTCTTTGTTCCGCGTCGGAAGAACTCCAGGACAGGCACTGTGATGACCCGCCGCTCACTCCGATTCGAGCCGGTCGAATATTCGGCTTCGTCACACTCTCTCTACGTGGCGCTACTCTTTGTCGGTAGCGGGCGTCTAATCGTTTCGCCTCTTCCACCTCGCGGTTAAGCTCCATCAGATCCCTGTACCTTTCGCATTTGGTAACACCAGGTGCCTTACGACAGTCCGGCCATAAGTTCCGGACAATCGTCTTCAGCTGCCTCTTCTCCATGGGTGGCTCCTTCATCTTCATGTAGCGACGGCGCAGTTCGCGCGGTCCCACGCGATCGGGCTCGAAATCGAGCTAGCCGGTGCCCTTGCGACTATATTCATATTGGATTCGAATTGTGCGTCCGATGACTTCTGAGGGAACGAAAACGATTTCATCGTACAGTAGCTGCATGCAGGCTCGATTTACTTAGGACTACTTAAATCATTGAAGCTTGATTTTACGTACCTTGTCATTCTGAGCTTTCTCATTTAGATTCGTATTTTACGTTATGTCGCAAGGACCACCATACAGCACTGAATGGATATGCCGTTTAATACGACGGAATGTTAAGTAATTGCGAAAATTTCTTTTTTTTTTTAATCAAGATATAATTTATTGATTATACTAAGAGATTAAACTACTATTTTCATATCGCGGCTTAGGTAGCTCAGGTGGTAACGCGCTTGACTACCAAGTCGTAGGTCGGGAGTTCGTATTCAAGCAGCAGTTCGCTATGTGTAAGATGAGCCACGATGTTTGTTTACATTTGGGAAGATTTTTTATCCGATGGTGAAACGACTCTAGACCGCTGCTATACTTGATGTGGGTTTCTCCAGTTTCCTACACTTATCACCTTGAAGTAATGTAAAAAACAGTTCCGGGGTGTAAAAAAAAAAATATTATCATATTCTCCAGTTTCCTACACTTATCACCCTGAAGTAATGTAAAAGACAGTTCCGGGGTGTAAAAAAAAAATATTATCATATCATCCTTCTAAAAGTCCTTCACACATCTATTCGTCTAATCTTGGTCACCACTGTCACCACCAACACCACGATTACAATGTCCCGTACGTGAAACATAACCGTTTCTCCCTCTCGCTCAGCAACTCCACGAGTAGCAAGGTTGGCACAGTGTCCCGCCTTATGAGAGGAGATCGAACCGACAAGTGACACATTGAAAATGCGACCGCTCTGAATTGAGAATTTTTGGATCGTTTCCCATTCTGCTTGAGGTTAATCCGTCACCGAATCCTGTGTAAGTACCTCGATTCCGAAGTGGACTCGGATCTCGTAATTGATATTCGCGGTAATACCCCCCTTTTACCGTTTTCGTGGGAAATGTTCTAGACGACCTACCGAGCAGTGTTACTACGTCGTACCATCACTTGTAACTCAGCCTCTAGCGTTCCTTCCATATAGCCTAATCCTTCGATATCGGCAATTCTTTTTGAATAGTCCCGCTCCCAATTAGGACTTTCTCCCCTGGCATCTCAACCCGTGATTTTTATCAAGATACGCTTTCTTATGGTGAGGAATATTCTATTCGGGACATGACAATAATATCCCCCGTATCCTTTGAGTATTCTTATGATCCGGACATACATACCGTAGATCCACCCCCACAACTTCACACCGGTCCACCACGTTCTACAGAACGATCCAGCTAGATGTCATATTCTTGAAGCGAGCATCAAGCGGGATATAGTGTCGAGTCCCGGTGAACCGGTTCGGAACTGTAGACCGCGACAGGTAATATAAAAAACGATGTGGATATGATTTTTCAAAAAGTATAGAAATAAGGAATTTATTTAGCAATAATATGCGTTACTGAACAAAAACTGATCTATAATTACTCGATTCTTGATCGAATATTGTTTATTTGTGTCGGCTTTAGAAATTTAACATCCTACAGAACTATATTGTAGTCCTTCGTAACTACGAAATAAATAAACTTGTTTAGCTTGTTATTTATTAATTTACGAACCATACATTGGTCCGTACAAAGATATACAAATAAAACGCATCATTACCCTGGCAAAAATGGAAGCGTACCGGTACGCGTAAAAGTGCAAATTCACGCTTGTTTTTGCATTTTAAGTGTACTCAAAGCGTTCCATAAGCGCTTCCTTTTTTTACCAGGGTATGTAAAAAATTAATTTACATAGTCACCAAAATCAATTTAAATACTATAGGTCATATTCAAATAAAAAAACAAAGAAAAAAAATAATAAAGGAAATTAATAATTAATTAAAATAACAAAATAGCTTAGTTGAAGTGCAATATTTAAATTCAGTAAAAATGGCGCAATTCCGGGTGGTCACATCGAGATCATTCCAGATTCGTTTCAAACGTGGTATCGAATGATAAAATGTATAATATGACTCGAGAATCGGTCTATGCTGTCGAATAGAGTAGAGGGAAAGTCTGACTGGGAACAATGATGACAAATCATGGCTTACCGGAAATTTCGTAATACGAAAAACCAATAATGCATCATGATACCGATGTAAAGAGCAAATGGATGGAAAGTTAAAATTAATGGAGATATTGTGGAAGCTATGGTTAATGGGTGACATACAAAGCCCGGATTTATAGGCCAGGTGTCTAAGAGTCCTTATCTGTATTCCTTCCGGCGAATTTATGTTAGTTTGCATATAAGGCGATCAGATGGGAGACACATACAACAAGTGTGGTAAAACTAAAGTGCGTATAAGGTATGCAACAGCGGTATGGCTTGTAAAACCTTTCGCAGTCCTATTAATAAATCCGAGCATCTTTGCGGCTTCATTTCTAACATGACACATCAGAATAGGTGAACCTATCCGTCATAGTTACTCCGAGGTCAACAAAGTTTACTACTCTTGATAAAGGAGAATTGTAAAGCTTATATAAGTATTTAAATTTATTCTCTCGATGACTAAATGCCATTTGGAAATATTCAGATTAAGACCATTTAGTAACGACCATTCTTCAACTGAAACCAGATCTCTCTGTAGCTTCGAAGCATTAAGGGGTAATAAAATTTTGGAAAAAAGTTTCATATCATCAGCCTACAGTAAAAACTGTCTAATTAAAACAAAGCATTGCGATGGTCCTCGCGGGTGATGACGCAATGTGATTTCTGCCCAGTGCTCTGAATGTCAACGTGAAGAAATTCAAAAAAGCGCGGGTAAACGGTGGGAGTAACTATGACTCTCTTAATAAGGCAGCTGGTGGCCTAGTGGATAGATACCCGGACTCTCATAAGGGTTCAAATCCTTCACTCGGTCACCAGTTTTTTCAGAATTTTCCTGGAAAGAGGGCTGGTCGGGGAGTTCTAAATTCAAACTCCGGGATTTTTCCGGATTGAATTCGAATTTTCCGACCAATTTGAAATTTGACAAAATTCCAGC
>JAPYZR010005372.1:0-10910 GCA_030522945.1 Trichopria nigra
GGAAAATACTTAAACTTTTGTCTAAAACATTTTCCCCGAAAATGCACTCCCGCTGAGATATTTAACCGTTCCGGAACTTTTTCTCATCACTGTATATACTCGGACTATGGTAATCATCATCATAGATGTCGGATCTCTCGGGAATAAGATCGCAACGTCCTATGCGGTATATCGTGCAACGCAATTTGTAGGCAGAATTTTGTGGAAAAACAATCGGATCATCTTTCCTCGCCCTTTCCATTATAATAATGCTGCTTCTTATCTCGATTGTTGTCGGTTGATTTGTTCGACCAATATAATTATACAATTCCTTAAAGCATTGAAAAGTTTTTGAAAGAACACGAAAATCGTGAATTACGAATATTATAACCAATAAAAGTGTGCATAAATGAAAAAAAAATATTATAGTTTACCTTTAGAATTATTGGTTTGTCGTGATTATTTTAAATTTCATCAAATAATAGTACTTAAAATTTCTCAAATAAATTTAAACGCCAAAAAAGTCGTTATAGATATGTCTGGGGAAACAACATGGGAATTCCAATGCACTAAAGTCTTAATCGTGGTATTCCCACACTAAAGCATGAATCTTAAGATCATTGGCCACGAATTTTGGTCTATCGGACAAACCACAAGTGCGCATTTAGTCAAGTACTTGGCGCTCTTAATTCGCGAGTAAAATCTTTAATTAGCGTCGTCATGTCGTCATGCAGCGATTCTTTAGAGCCTTGCCGCACAGAGGAACGTCTTCATTTGTCTCGTCCTTCTTATTTTGTTTTCGTCATTGCGGTCCCTCTTGATACACTATAAGCATTCGTGACTGGCCAATGGACGCATAAAATTTCAAATTGCCTATAAAATTAAATAAAAATAAACCATTTTTATTAGACTACTTTTTTTTTGAAAAATATAATAGTAATTAATTTTACGCTATTTCAATGCAAGACGCCGAGAACGATATTTTTTCAATAATTGCAACCATGCAATAATTTTATTCCGGGACTATGCAGAAAGTATATCGTTACTTTGAGCCTAAACGAAGAAAAAAAATAAATTATTTTTTATTCTCAGAATTCATCTAATTATCGATACAGATAGGTGTCATGGAATGCCAGGAAATTGTTACAAATATTTGACGAGAGGAGAAGGAGGAAGATTGCTCTTCTGTAACACGTCACCTGTGCAGAGTATAGTCATTTTCAATTTTTCTTATATAGGATGTCGGAGATAACATTAGCATGTCTCGCAGCGTTGACACGATGTTTCGCACGCAAAGATGTCGTTCCTTGAGAAAATACATGTTATTATATTCTGTAATCAAACATTATCTACCTTGGGAGGAAAAAAATATAGGAAAAGGGTTCTAGTCGTCTGTGTAATTACTACACGCCCAGCAGTTTAGTATTTATATTATTGTTTTTTTTTTTTTATTTGGAAATGGTAAAAATATACTCGCATATATAAAAGTACTATTATTATGAAGAACTATGTGAGAGAAGATTGAGGAACTAGCAACTCTAGGTTTAATTTCAAAAGAAACGAATATACGTACACACATCCGTATTATATTGTACGCAGCTAATTCGACTAGAATGTGGAAAAACACCACGTAAAATACCGAAAACGTATATACATGAACTTTTAAAGACAAATTACGATTCGCGACAGAATATATAGCAACGAGCTTTGCACACCCTATAAATAAAAGAGTGCGAGATTGTGTGTGAGAGGACAATCAGTTGGCTGCGATTGCGAAAGTTATAACAACCGATCGACAACAAAATTGGTACTGTCAGCCGGTGAACGAGGACTGCTGCACCACAGAGGTGATAATGGACCTTGCCTATGAGACCTCAATTGGAAGAGTACTCGAGGTCACGGACCCATGCACAAAGACGTAGGCGGACAGAAATCGCGACTGTCCACAATTATAGCACTTGGACGCACGGCTGCGTGTGCGCATATCGCATATACCTTTTTTTCGAACAATCAAGTGCAACTTGTCCAACGACCGCAAGTACTCCCGTCGGCGACTTGTCCGGAGGAAAGATCATCTAACGCCCCTCGTGACTAATGGCCTTTTTAATAATTACGTTTGCGGACATGTACGTCCATCGTTGTATCGCAGATGATGGTCAAATAATTAATGACAGGATTCGGATTATTATCACGGTGATCTTTTAATGGCATTTTTTGTAAAAATGCTAAAGAATCATTTAAAGGACTTTATTTTTTTATACATCATTTTTTATACATCAAATTGTCATAATTACGATTAGTTTATCGTAATTATTCTTGATCACGCAGATTTCTTAAAAGATTTGTTTAAAATTGATAGAAGAAAGCAACGTACCAAGGTCAAGTAGGAAATGTCAAATTATTTTTAGAACACCGAAATTAAGGGGGTATATCCAGTCAGGAGTGCGAGAAAGAAGCTTTCTCAGTAATTTCTCAGTAAAATAAAGAAATCAAGAAACGTAAAGGATTTAATTGAAAATGTTGTTTTAAGACAAATTCGTTTAAAGTTTTCAATGAGACAGGTTTGAATTCGATGATCATCTACTCTTCCACTAGACACTGAAAAGATCCTCCTGTGACAATAGTCCACCTTATACGTTCACTCGTTATACGAAGAGCTCTCAGATACTTATCTTTTAAATCTGCTAATCCTACGTCGCGCTTTGACCATTCTAATTTTCATGACAATTCTGTGAGATGTAAATTTCCCAACGATCAGTTCATTGCGCCGCGTTATTACGATTCTTTAATTGTCTTTCGTATCCTGAGGATGACTTGGAATCCAGACCTATCCAAACTATTTCCATCACGCGAAACGCATTACTATAATTACCTTCTTGTAAGGACCATCATCTTAAAATTAATGAATTAAGCTTTTTTATAATAGTATATGCGGGAAAGTTGTATTTTCTGCGGTGTTATTGCGGAAAGTCCGGCTCCTAATAATAAACATTTCTAATTAAGTCTGCTGAATAATTAAAAAAGTAAAGACAAAGGAACGTATGTGATTGAACAGATGTCACAATTCTCAAGATACAATGTACTTGTATACTTTTCGACATTTTCTATTACATTCACATTTTATACGGAAATTATATTGTATTTTATATATAAAGTATAGCATTTATATTTTAAGTGAAAAAATATAAACAAATATATAAAAGTGTTGTTAATTCTTAAAGTGTTAAATAAATAATAATGCAAAAATACAAAATGTATTACAGTAATCAATGTTAGAAAAATTCATCGTTAATAAAAAGTACTTCACCTTATAAAGTAAAGTAAGAAAATGAAAATGTAATAAATAAATGTCATTGAAGTTGATAATTTTCTTATTCCAGCATTGTATGTGCAAGAAAAATGAAGCATTTCTCTATCAGGACTGACATTAATTGTAACACGCGTTTTATCTGAATTACAAAACAGCTCGATTAATGTGGATTTCAGTATAGACGCATTTCATTGAATAAAGTTGTAATGTATAATTTGCATAATAAAATAACCGTATGCGTCTGCGAACTATATGTTAGATTATCCGCCTGTCAAATGTATATACTTTATTCGGCTCCATGTAAATAATAACAGATCAACAAAAACGTATGTGGTTTGTGAAGTATTCGAAACAAATGTGGATTTATAATTCTTTAGGAATCCGAATAGATTATTTTGTTGTTTAAAATTCAAAACTTTGATTTATTTCAAATATCAGTTTTTTTTACATTACATTTATTAACAATTGTTTGCATTCGTAGAAAGTAGTAGTGCATTCTCGAATGATTACGATCAGATCGATTTTTATTTTTATGAAAATTAAAAACAGAAGGTAATGTTAATTGTTGTATCGAGACTTTTTCTTTAACGAGTACGCACAATGACCTCTTTTTCCGGAATGAGAGAAGGACAAAAATAGCAATTCCTCGCATTACTGCGGCTAAAATAAAATGCTAACGGTAAAGGATGACTAATATTTGTGACTTTTTGGCGATGATAAAATGAAATGTACACATTGTATTGGGAGCGTAAAAAGAAGGGAAGCACATGCGCCAATGACGTCAGGGAGGTGACGGTTCACTTGGTCTGTTTTCCCTCCCGATTGAAATATCGTACATACGAGATGCTGAATGGCAAACAATGCCCGACGAGCAATGGAAACACCGTATAAACACGACCCACGCGTCAACCGCCCACCGCGAGGACGCGCGTCGAGGACGTTATGTAGAGAATATTTTTGCAGATGCACGCGCGAGTGACATTCTTTCTCGGTCGATCGCATTGCGGAATGTTGGAAAAGTCCAAACGAAAAGTTTTGTTGCTGTTCCACATTTTTACAAAAGTAATAATAGTCCGAATATAGTGCCAAAATTATTTTCGAATTCTATGTTATATTTCTGTAGTAATCATAAATTATTGTCAATTTTCATTTTATTGGTGTGTATTGTTTTCTTTCTTTTTATTAAGGTGATTCTAAAGTAGAGCAGTTACCGACCTAACCTCAAAACAGGAAAAGTATAAATAAAAATGGATTGAAACATTCTTTCAAAATTGGGGCTTTGGAAGGGTAATTCTACATAACATAGACAGTCTCCAAAAAATTACCGGTGAAATTGATTCCTAATTAAAAGAGAAAAATCCGAAATAAATTATTTTCTCTTACCAGCAACAAAAACAATTTATTTCGGATAATTCTCTTTTAATTTTGAACCAATTTCAGCGATATTTTTTTTAGAATTGTGTATGTTACGTAGAATCACCCTTCCAAAGCCCAAATTTTGAAAAAAATGTTTCAATTACTTTTTATTTATACTTTTATTGTTGGAAAGCTCGGTCGGTAACTGTTCTACTTTAGAACTTTTTTTTTTATTGTGATGTTTTTGACTTTTTGATAGATTTTTAAAATATCCGTTGACTTTGTTTATTTCTTTGGAATATATTTTTTTGATAAAACGTACTTCTTTTCGCACTGTAAATTAAAGTTTGATATATATATATATATATATATATATTTGCTCAACCAAATTTTGTCATTTTCTATCTTCTGCGTAAAGGGAACCTTTTACCATAATAACATTTTATATCGGTCATAAGTAGATAGCTCGTGGCTGCGTGGAGTTTATTTCGACCATTGACTCTTCTATAAGTAATGGCAATAATTAGCACCCTATCAGTGTCAACGTATGATCGACGATATCGATTACCATCTTTCTGAGACCCGTCATTATACGTGGTGGTGCGCGCACCGTTGCCGGTGCCGGTCAAATTTGTGGAAATTAATTAAAGATGCTTCTCTCACGTTTGTACACCAACGCACACATATATACATACACATGCCCACGGGTGGAAATAAATTACAATCGGGTTCGAATCGCCGGGATTCCAAGCAAAACTGTCGGACTCTTACTACACCGTGCGTGTCGGCGGCGCATTGGAAAGTTCGCCGGGTCAAGCATCCGCGACCCCGATATATACCCGGTATATGTATATATATATATATATACGTCACTAATAATCACGACCCACCTTCGGGCTGTGCTTTCCTGCGCGGATCAAACGAATGTTGATATAGCAGAGAGTTTTCCGTCTGCGGCTCCTTTGCGGCCATTGTTTCGTGTATTATATATATTATCGAAGAAAGTAAAACTCCACATTCTTGTCATTGTTTGATATCGCGTTGCAGAAACTTGGCTGAAAACTGCCATCTATTAAAGTTTAACGTGTACTCTATTTTTTCGGTATAATTTATATATATTGTTCACAGTCCACATCATATGCGATATATGCTTCTCATTTTCTTGTCTTGTTATCTATTTTAACGTTATTTTTTTTAAATTATTTTTTTTTTGTTTGTATGTAAAAAAGTTACGAGGATTCTCATTTAAGATTTTAATTATAACAGCTTTTAATACTAACGCGTGCAAATTTTCGTAGAGGGGGGGGGGGGGGGGCAGCAATATTTTTCTTTATTTTTTTGCATTCTGTACATGAACATATATACTTTTTAGACACTTGAAAGTCAAAATTATTAGAATCTAATGAAAAATTGCAATAATTTATTTATTTATGTTTGATTTAAAGAAAAAATGTTTTTATTTTTGTAACATTTATCCGCGTATTCTTCGTACGTACTTTTATAGAATTTACATTTTCAGATTTTCTTTAAGTTTTCTAGAAAAAAAGAAACAATAGTTTTCTTAAAAAAAAAATTTAGAAAATAATTATTTAAAAAATCCGTCCGCTACATTGGATCCGCCATTTTGAAATACGAAGATCTGAGATTGCGTGTAGATAAAATGAAATAAAATATAAAAAAAATAAAAGATTAATTTTCTTAAAAAGTGGCTAAAAAATATTTCTAACGTGATGTAGTTCTTTTTTTTTATAAAATCATGAACAACGTCAAATTAATAAGTGCAGGGAAAAAACGAAATATAAATAAATCATTTTTTAAAAGTGTTTTTAGTAGAAATAAGTGTGCTGAAAAAATCGTAGATTTATATTCTATAATTAAAAAATCATGTTTTTCGATCGTTTTGTGTTGCACGTCGAAAAATGCATATTTCGAATTTGGTTAGAAAATGCATATTCCCACAATATTGCGAAACGAATGTAGGCCGTAATAGCTACAATAGTTACATACGTCTCGGGGCTTCTTTGCTTGTTACATTAGACGTTACTCTGTCAGATTCGAAGTCGCAGAAATGCTGATCTTCGAGAACATTGGTAAGTGTACATAAGGCATACATTTAGGTCGTCGTTTCGCGGCAAATTGGTTTGCCTCGGGACATAACGATTTTCAATTCCTTTCCATTCCGATATTCATCCCTAAGGTGCACGGAAAAACTGAATGTAGGAATGAGGCTTTAATCGATACCGTAAATCACTTTATCCGATTTATTGCAATTATATACATTATACGTCGGTGCGATATTAACTTGTGAATATAATTTGGTTTCTATTATTATGTACACGCATACACATGAAATATATATACGAATGTATGAAAATCAAGGGAATCTTTCCAATCAATCTAAATTATATTTGTTTGTTTTCGTTTCAGATGAACGAGATGCCATACAGAAGAAGACCTTCACTAAATGGGTGAACAAACATTTGAAAAAGGTGAGTCACCACAGTTTGTCCTGTTAATTAAGTAGCGCAAAGAGAAGATCGCAAGTCCGTAATTATTTCGGTTATTAAAGCATTTATCTTTTTTTTTACTTGATTGTGTAAAGTGAATCGTGAATTCCTTTATTTTTCGTTGTAAATTCGAAGTATTAAAAGAATTTGTTAAATAATTCGTTCACTATATAATTCGACAAATATAGTTAGTATTCTACTATTTATTAGTAATTTACCATCCAAGAAAAAACTTTTAAAATTTCTTTTCAAATTCAATTCCAGGAAATATGATTTATTAATATTTTATCGATAATTAGTAATAAAAATCTTGAAGAATTTTCAATTGGCGGATGAATTTTTCGTTTTTTCTTTGTAATGTTAAACATATAGAGAGTGATCTCTAAGCATTTCTCGATAAAAGTCATATTCCGTGCAATTAAAATTCCACTTCAAGTGATATCGACAAGCAGGCACCAGTTGCAACTCCAGTTATAATGAATGTCTCTTTTACTCTGTCAAGGGTGGCGCATTATCTCACTTTAAAAGAAGAGTAAATATAATTTCACTATATAAATTTAATATTTCTTATGTTTCCGGATTGAATCATTTTATTCAAAAATCCTCTCCTAGCATTTCATAATTATCTTTTAACCTTTTAATGGTGGAAAATTTAAATATTTATTATAGAGACTGTAATCAAAAGATTTATTCTACCAATACGTATATATAAATGTATGAAATACTTACTGGAACCTGCGGATTAAAAGTATGTTTTGTTAACAAATCGATAAAAGTAACGTAAAGTATATATGTTGCAAGGGCATGTTCTTCCCAGTTTAATGGATACGTATACGTATATATAGGCACTAATGCAATCTCAGAATAATAAGACTCGAGCATGAATCTCCTTAATCAATCAGTTCGACATTCGTGATCGTCTGACGTATCTTAAGTCGCGATTATGTCTTTCAATCACATAATAGCGCCATGTGCAGCAAAGTCCTTCAAGCCCCGTAATCGGACTTTGTTACGCTTTGACATTTGCTGGTTCGTCACGGGGATTTTGCATATTCATAGGCGTGGCGGCAAAGTACACGTCTCTCTCCCTCTATCACCCTGTTTCTTTTTTATTTGTCTTTTACTCGCCGCGACATTCGGTAAACAAGATACGGCGGGCACGCGCGTATGATAATTATTGCACGTCGATCTACACCGCCCATAGCGATGCAAATCGCCTCGCCCACTAAAAGAATTGCCAAGTGCCGAGGATCGATAGAGAGTAGCGTGGGATGAGCGGTATTAACATTGCAAGAGTCAATCCGATGCCAAGTCTCGACGCCGACATTTATGCAAAATTGGGAATTATCGCATACGGAATAATTCTTTATGGGAAAACATTTGAAGTGGATAAAACCTTCCTTACATCGACTTTGGGATATTACTCTATATTTGTACCAGGAGAATGATAGGATTTTGCTAAAGTTCGGAACGTATAGGAGAATACGAACTGAACTCGGTCAAGCTGCGATTAGGCAATATTTATATTGTTTCAGTTCTTCAAGAAGAAAAAAAAGTATTGTTTTTGGCCTTTCCGCGTGCTTATCACGAATCGACAAAAAAAAAAACAATTTTTATTTTATGAACTGAATACCTATAGTTCGTTATATTTACGAACGAAAATGAAACATTGATATCGAGCCCGCTGTTGTTTTATAAAACGTTTGGCAAGAGTGAAATTTCATGTCAGATATGAAATCGAGGCCATTTCTTTCTTCAAATAGCTCTTTACTTAAATCTCCCGTGAATTCCGCAAAACTTACGAAAACAGTAGTAAATATTACCTCATTAATAAGAGTTACAGGTAATTAGTAAATCTATAAAACTGATACTGTAAACTGATTTCTAAATTACGTAAGTATAACTGACTGCATATTTAGTTCCTTACTGTTTTGTTCAGTCAACAAAATTCTTAACGACTTCTTAAGACTTTTGAAGTACATATTTCATACAAAACAGACTTTAGCGAAATCGGTTTTATAATTTGATAAGAAATTACTTTTTTTTTTTTGTATCTACGTTTTATTTGTATAATGTGTTATTTATAACAATAAAAAATTCTAACTTGAAGTAGATTTTTAAATAGGATCTCATTAAATTTTTTTATTATATTTTTAACTATATTTTGGTATGTTTTTCTTTTAGCAATAAGTATACATGCAAAAATCGCGCCGATTCAGTTTATTCATAAACTGCCAAAAGATTGGTAATGGTTCTTTAAGTTTTGTATAATGAAACATTGAAGCAATGAGTAACGGCAAAAGTCTAATTATCATAATTGTTTTTATGTCCAAGTACTTTTATACTCTTTTACAAAAATGAGTGTTTTCACGAAATTCATGCGTATACTTTTTAATCAACGATTTCAGCATGAGTATCCTTACTGATAGTATCAAGTATTATCCTTATCATTAAAAAACTAAACAATATCTAAATGCTATTAAAATTCAATGAACTAGAAAATATTTTTATACAGTAATAATCATTAAAAAAAAAAAAAAAAAAGAATTGTTTCTAATACTATTTCTAATACACGGCAGTAAACAGTTCATGAAAATGCAAGATTACATCTATATACTGATTGAAGAAAATGCATTTTTTAAACGATTGTATCTATTGTGGAAGTAAAAACCGCTTCCACATAAAGGCGCGCTATAAAGAATATATTTTGTAAGAGAAACAGCGTGAGATTTTCAGCGTAATATTTCCGCTAATACCATCATCGCAATAAAAGCGAACATTGCAGTACTTTACCCGACTTCTTACAATTCCAGGCGTTACAATGGAGAATAAACGCCTGACGTTGAAAATACTGCCTGAATAGTCTTAGCACAAGTCACTTATTTGCAGACAGTGATTTTTAAACGAACACAACAATACTGATTAAATCGTGAAGACTTGATCGCATTCCATATATGAGAAGATCAAGTATATTTAAATGTCACGAGTTGCATATATATAAGTCACATGATTTAGACACGGGGCATTGTAATTGTTGTAGACGCTTATGTTGTAATTGTTTCGCTATAGAAAAGGATTTCGTGACGATGGATGAGGCATTTAATGAGAGCAAGATGTAAATTAGCCATGGGAAATAAGTGACAATTGCACGTGCGTTGGAAGTTCCGTCTTGCCATGAATAGGCATTAATTTATTAGTATTTTGATGGATTTATTATTAATTTATTAGTAATAGTTACTTCCCTAGCAGAAAAGAAGGTCAATTTATGGACATTTTTTCTGGACTCCATTACTTTTAACATAGAGACCCCCAAATTAATTAATTATTAATTTAAATAATAATTTGAAATAAAATAAAAAAACAAAATTCTTAAATTAATTTTCTTAAAAAGTGGCTAAAAAATATTTCTAACGTGTAGTTCTTTTTTTTTTATAAAATCATGAACAACGTCAAATTAATAAGTGCAGGGAAAAAACGAAATATAAATAAATCATTTTTTATCGTAGATTTATTCTATTAATAAAAAATCATTAAGAAAATTAATTGAAGAATTTTGTTTTTTTATTTTATTTCATTTTATCTACACGCAACCTCAGATCTTCGTATTAATTGATTGAATTTATTAAATTTATTAAATCAAATTAATTAATTTGACCCCCGGTCAATTCTCGAAATCGGTGATAATTATCGCATATGATAAATATTAGCCAATCACAAACCAACATTCTTTGCGTGCACCGCACATAAATGTAACCTAA
>JAPYZR010005373.1:0-12823 GCA_030522945.1 Trichopria nigra
AAAAAAAAAAAAAAAAAAAAAAAAAAAAAAAAAAAAAAAAAAAAAAAAAAAAAAAAAAAAAAAAAAAAAAAAAAAAAAAATAACCAAAAAGAAAAACTACCTCCATTTGAATAATTAAAACCATACAAATTCACAAAACACAATGAAAAGTAATAATAAAAACTGCGAAAATAGATGAGAAACTGATGAAGTTAACGAAAGTAAAAAGGAAATGCAATAACAGACATTAAAAATACTATTTTGTGAAGGAATAAACGAGAACAAAAGAGTAATTTTAGAAAAACAATACATCAGTTTTACCGTATCATGTTTTAAAACGCCAAGATTCATAATAATTATACTTGCCAGAAAAATTACGTAAAATTCAAAGAAAAAAAGGAAACGTAGGTCTTAAAAAAAAAAGTATAAAAATATGATTGAATTTGTTAAAAAATGATAGATTTCCAAGACTTTCTATATATTTTCCACGTGCGACGACGCGGAAGAAGTTGCGCGTCGAATTGAAATGGCGATAAGAACTGTTCGATGAATAATAGGGAAGACAGGATATATCCGGTGGCGGCGATCGAAAGACGTCGATAGACTGTAATCAACTCGTTCGCATCCATATCACCGAAGCCGTCAATCGAACATACTACATATATATGTGTTCGTGGCCATCGTGACACAAATCTACGCCCTTTCAGCCATTCATCGAACCACCCTCCCCCGATAGTGTCTGGATATTCCCTGTTTAATGTGAGTGAAATATCGTTTGAAAAACAGCTTAACTCCGTTTCCTGATATATATCCGGAACTAATCGAGATATTGTGATAGAATGTAAACAAGCCCATATGTTGAAGCACGGTCAACAAGCCGAATTTAGACATTACTCATTACGGGTGACTAATTACCTCGATACATTATTGTATACTATTTTGATTCTAATCAAAACGGAAATCCATTCAATAATATGATGTTATATGTACATTAAGTATCACGACTAAAGGCATTCTGTATCCGAAAAAATGTATTACATTTCATTATCAACGTTTTTCAATGTATTATCTCGTAGAATCTATTTTAACTGCATCATATACCATTAGATAGTATAATTAATGTATAATTATTCATATATAATAATTGTAAATTACAATATCCAAATTTGCACAATAGATAATAATTCGCTCGTGAATGAGTGTCAAATTGTATACGCATGTTAAGTCATTATTTCGATTAAGTCCCAATTGGAAGTATATTCATATTTAAAGGATATAACTTCGTATATATATATATACATTCAGCGTGTATACGTATAGACAATTATGTAATATATTGCATACTACTACAGAGGAGATTTCATTGGCACGATGTACCTTAATTACCTCTTGCAATTACGAAATTCTTTATTCATGAATAATAATTGCGAGGGAGGACGGACGAAAATTTAAACTTTACAAGTTACACATTTTCCTGAATGAGAAAAGTTTCTTCCCTTGAGGGGACGGTACTATTTCTATATATGTCGCAAAAACGCAGGTATAATATCGCAGATGAATCTCGTTTCGTCCAGATTACATTTTCATGCATATGCATCTATACACGGTATATATACAGAAATTGTTAATTATTTCGTGAAAGGGATAAAAATCTTTTATATGTTTAATGAAACATTAAATATAATAAATTCATATTTGATAAATGACAAAACGTTTCGGTTAGATTATTGTCAAATCTTACAGTACTGTAATTTATTGTCAAAATATATCGGGTGATTTTTTTAAGATCCTCAACTAGTCTAAAACGTACAAAAGAATATGTGGCCGAATTTGAAAAACTCACACAGCAAACGACACTAGCGCGAAATTCTACACAAATTTTCAACTTTAAGGTAAACTGAGACAAATTTATCAGGCAGCCATCTTGAATGTGTCAAGATTGACTCTTTCGAGTTGTCCATTGAAAATTAATTTACGATCAGAACCCGGAAAAAAAATAGATTCAGATATAATCATATATCTGAATCATATATATATAATCATATATCTGGATAATATATGTGTATATAATTGAGATATAACGATATTTGACCATATATACACATATATACTTACATCAGGTCAAAATCCATATATAATTATATATCGTTATATATGGAACAAATAAGGTCCAGATATAATCATACATGATTCAGATTATATCTGATCCAATTTTCCCTGGAACCTCTGCTCGAGGAACCCTTAAACATGAAGAAAATTTTCTTGGCATAATGGTAATTATTTTCATAATCAATGTCTGTCGTCAAAGTCCCGACTATTTATAGTAAAATGTTCTCGAAAAATTGTTCTCCACCTAAAATTTTACTGTAAATAAACACTTCTACAGATTCGTAACTGTAAATATGTTTTGTTTTCCATGTAGGATACTGTATGTAGGATAATTGAATAGCAACCAAAGTACTAGTTTGTTAAGATAGGCAATCTTAAAAACAGCCATATCATGGCCAACTATAAGGGATTTTAAGTTTCAAAACAAATGTCATTAAAAAAGGCTTTAGAGAATGCGCTCTGTAACTTGTATATATTAATAATGGGAATTATTTATATCCATATGTTCAAATATAAAATTCAACAATTGGTAGAAAATTTGATCATTTTCTACCCATTTACAGGCCAGTTTTTCTGGCAGCTGGCCTATACTGACCATTTTTTATGGCCAGTTTTCCTATAAAAATGTAACGCTCAACAGCCCATACTTTGGCCATCAATAAATGACCAAAAATTTGTGAAAATTATGGCCATTAATTGTCTGGTATTCATAACCTTTACATATGATGTAGATGGAAACCGGGCAAAATATGCCCAGTTTCTGGCCCTACTACTAAACGAAAATGAGTTATTATTTCTTTAGCGCTACATGATACCAGCCAGAAACTTGGGGAGCCTCGAAAACCAGCCAAATAACATATTAGGCTTTGGAGCACACTATATAAGAACTTAAGGGGGGTTTAAAGTAGAACAGTTACTGACCTAACCTAGAAATAGGAAAAATGAAAACTATAAATGATTGAAACGTTTTTTCAATATTTGGGATATGGAAGGGTGATCTCACATGACGTATATAGTTCCTCAACAAAATTTCAGTAATAATAATGACAATTGTTTTGTACGGAACAGAGTCTTGCTGCATTTTGGTAAACCAGGAAGTGCTCTTTTTCCTATAATTGTCAATAATTCATTGACATGTACATGAGCAATCTTATTTTTAATTGCCCACTGACGTAATTCATGTATTTCATTTGAAGTTTTCATCTTGATCTACTTGCATTTGATTTCGTTTTATTCTGTAGCTACATCAGGATATCTTTCATTTACTTTCTTCATACTGCTTTTACTGAGAGTACTGTTTGACAGTCCTGTTATTTCATATCCTCATCACTGGCACTTTGTAAACAACTGTCTTGTTTCAAACAAAAAATTATTTTATAACTTTAATACTATCAAAATTGGCCATTTTCTGGGCAGTTTTAAGTTAGTTTTAGCGGAAGCCAATCCATTAATTATGGCCAAAAGCTGCCCATTTTCCGTCAAATTTCGAGCTGGTTTCTGTAACAGATGATGGGCATGAATTATGGCCACAAACTGGGCATGTTCTGTACAGTTTGAAGCTGGTTTTTGATAGCAGATTATGGGCATCAATTATGGCTAATTCTTGTCCAGCGACCATTTTAGATGGCCACAATTTCTACCAGGGATAACGCTCCTATTCACACTAAGAAGATTTTAAAAAAGAAACTTTCAAACTACATACGCGGATTGACTGTCGTATAATCACGTAAATAACGAGATAATACCGCCATCTAATTATAATGAATATTATATCACGTGGTATCTTGTCAATGTAGCAAAGAATACACACCTAATAAACTTTTTTACCCACTACATACTTAAATGCGAACACGATGGCAAATTTACCAGCACTCGCTCGTGAAACGTAAATTGTCGCAATCCCAGCATTCGGAAAAAGTTATTCCGGAGCGAGCATAAAAAATATACACCCGTGACGACTTGAGAATCTCCCCCTTTTCGAAGTCGGTTAAAAAAGGCAGTTTAAAATGTATGTTTATTCACTGAAAACGCGCACACCTCCAGCTGTAAATTCGTATTAAAATTCTCAGCTTTGCGAGACAGCGCAAGACGTGTCTCCTGGTGTGTCCGTCACGGCGGCTTCTCGAATCCTTACTTATTCACGCTCATCTTTCTCGGTTTATGGGACATCTTACACGTACAAAAAGTACGTCAATTGTATATATATATATATATATATTGTAGCTGTGAAATTTACGGTACGCCATATAAACTCCAGACGCAGGTAGAAAATTAGATTACGGCCACCGCGCGCTGCATTCGGTACACAGAGATTTCGTATAAAATTTCACTTTATTCGCGGTGTGTTATCGCAATCCCTCTATAAAATTGCAGTTCCGGTGAGTGCTTTCGCAAAAATTATTCGTGTAATTTTGGGGCGGCGGTCGCCATCCAGTTTGTTGAGCTTCGTACTACGTCGGAGATCGAAAACGCTGAGCGTGCACTAATTTTCCGACTCCCGCCTATACATATAGTGGAGCTGCTGGCGAACGCATTGTTCGGGGCGAGATGAGGAGGGGTTGGGCAAATTTTCCCAAATTAGTAAACCGATCGTGTTGCAGGGCTATGCGCTCGCTTATTATTCTCGGCAATCGGCGAATGTCCGACGGCGGCGAATTTCGACGGCGTCAAACGGCCGAGTGAGACGGATTCAGTTCGCGGAAAAGAGACGAAACGTAATGCTATGAGTGGGATGATGATGAGAGAGAGGAGTAGAATAAAGAAGGATTACTTAATTGGCGGTAAAACCGAGAAGGCAAAAGAGAGCGAGAGACAGTGAGGCGGGGGAGGGGGGAAGATTGCTTACCGAGTGGTAAAACAGAGAGAGAGAGAGGAGGAGATAGAGGGAGAGAGAGCGCATCTGGCCGCAGCCTTTGTGGATCGATAAGCGAAAACGCCCAGCCGAACGTCAAGGAGATGAGAAGCCGGGGGTTTTCGAAGATGAATTATTATCCTCGAATGGCCGTAACGTGAAATTACGACTGGGACGGCACGTCAACGTACCGGCATTGACGGCAGACATTCAAATTTTCCATCTGTCGTGCACGGCCCTCGAATGTATAGGCGCAGCCGACGACGACTACATGTACGTGACTGTTTTCGTCATCATGGGTTATACGGCATGAATGCGGAGGTATGGGATGATTTTACGTTGACTTTCGTTCACGCATATTCTTGATCATATATGTATCCCAAGAAAACGGGTCCATTAAAAATGAAGCTGAATTTTTAGGATTTTTAATTTCCGTGACTAAAAATTATCGCCACCGTAGAATGGCTGCTAAAAAAAAAAAAACAATTGAAATCATTGGTGTAGTTTTTGGTCTTCTTCTCTCCCAATCCCACACCTGCACTTCCGACTGTTTGTTACGCTCCTTTCTCTCGTTTTCATTTGATTACAAGCTCCTTAAATGAGTCTTACAAATTGACTTAATTTCAGTATTTTCTGGAAGAATAATATTGAAATGCTTGTACGTCACAATTAAAGGGCGGCAACGAGATGAAAAAGACGAAAAGGAAGAAGGCAGTTCGTTATCATCCCCAAGTCTATTTATCCCTCACTTAACTTTACTCTCAGAAAACATTTTAAAATATCTTACAAATAAATATGTTTTTTAGTCCATCAAATGATGAAATTTATTCCTTCATATAATAGTGAAGAAATTAATTCCCGAACATAACCTCGCTTCAGTTCGACGTTAACGTCGTTAAATAGAATCGAATGCATTTCATAAGGGATAGAGCAGCAGCAGCTTATCGTTTGTAATGTTTCAATCTGCCGCTGCTGCATCGACGACAAGAAGAATAAAGCCATATACGTTGCTACAATCGATGCATCGCTTAGTCGAGAATTTACATCAGGGAAAAACTCCCCACTAGAAACGCTCAGGCTCGAGCGATAAAGCCGAGAGTCTTGTCATTGATTATCAACACGAGCAGCGCTCTGTATGCACTTTAGCAAGATGTATATTATCGATTGATCAATGGATTTCCATCCGCCCAAGTATCTCTCTACAGGTATACTTGTACGAAGCATGGAGACGATGTTTAGCTTCCTTCAAATTGTTATCAAGGACCCTACAAACATATAAAGTTACGTAACATTTACTCACAATTGTTACTTGTTATATACACGTTCATAACATAAATGTTATATAATTTTAGTTGCTGGGAACACAAGTTGAGATTAATGCTTCGACGAAAATTCCTTGTACATATAAATGCATACAGATAATTAAATAAACTGCACACCAAGAACTTCCACGTTTCGTTCATAAGTTATACATATACATATACATAAGGCTGTCTACATCATACGGAAGGAATAAATCCTTCGAGGTATAATGAGTAACTCTCATATCGCAAGCTGATTTAATCGTGATTTCTCTTTAATTAAAAACGTCAGAACGGCAGGCATCGCCAAGTCCAATAAGCCGGTGGTGTTGCTGCTGGTCACGTTTCCCTACACGCGAGGTAAAATTTCTAATTGTAAATCGTTAATTGCAGTCAGTCATCCTGCGGAATTACGAAAAGTTACTTTGACGAGCGGCACACGGCGAATGTCATAATAATGGGAATAATGTCGGTACGATATTAGTTTTCGCCCATATATAATGATTATTTAAATTTGAACATCCTTCTCTTTTCTTTTTTTTCTTTTTTTTTTTGTTAAACTCGGTCTTTTAATAACGCATCTCGTGTAGCACCGGTATATATGAAATACCGGGAAACGTAATATAGGCGCGAAATTGGAGCTTTACGTTTTTCGAGCTCCGAAATTCACCTCACGTTGGAATTCGTCTTCATAATAGACTCGGGAATTCGAAACACACACACAGACTCCCTAGGGCACGGAAAATATTTTCCAGGGTAAATACAAAGTGCATTATATACGTCCCCGTATTTATTCTACATTTCAACGTATATTTTCGACCGATCAACATTTCATAATGTTTTCAAATGTGCATCATTCGGTATCAAATCAGTGTCACGTTTCAGATTCGCGATTTTCCATAAAAAACAATTTTCGCTACTTTCTAGTAAAATTTAAAGAAAAAATAAATGATGGTACAAAAACAAAACTTTTAAAAAATTTTAAAACATTATGTTTTATGTATCTATTTTTTTAAATATCTAATAATACACTTGAACTAATTTTGTCTGATTCAAATAAGAAATGTCATACAATTTTATAAGTTTGAAAGACCATCATGATATACTTTAAAGGTTGAAATTTACGAACATGTTAGGTTAGGTTTAATTTCAATATGGCGGATAGAATGGAAAAAATCTACATAAGATGAGTGAAGTCCAGAGCTCAGGGAATTTTTGGTTTTCTTAATGTTTTCAAATTCTAAGATTGACATTCTAAGTGTCTTAAAAAATACACGCGCGTTTTACATTACATTTCCATTCGCAAAGTGAATACGGCGATCGCAATGAGGCGTTTTTTTTTTTAACAAAAATCTACGTTGATGGACGTAACAAATATTGATGACAAACCGAATATCAACATTAAAGGGATACTTCAACGGTTTACTTATTATCTGAAAAAGGACGAATAAATAAAATCTACTCGAAAACAGGAAACTTGAAATAAAATATCGTCGATGCATCAATTCAAATTTTAAACGACAATTTCAGAATCTTGAAAACCAATTTCACTAATCAATGTAAATTTTTTTGCATTTCTCCAGATCATATTAAATTTTCAATCCGTTTAATATACTTTACAAATTTCAGCCCTCAGTTACATCAGAGATAGCATCAGAGATAAATACAAAACGACCTATGACTTCATTTTTACCACAGTGACTCGAACGAAAATGTCCTCTGTTTATGCATAAATATAAAAGTAAACAAAAAAAAAACACCTCGTATTCTGTGTAAATTATACATTAAATTCAGAATTATTCCTGCAATATTTGAAAAAAGCAAAGTATTTCACGTTGCTTTACAGTTCTAAAAGCATATACCTCAAACAGACAATCCACTTTTGGTGTGCAATTTGAAAGCACACCCGCCATATTTTTCTGTAAATTTCATTTCCGCGTATCGGACAATGTCGACGAAAAGTCCGAACGACGTAATGAGCCGTATTGCGTTCCTTTTTTATTTCCATTCACTCTTGATCCCCATTGCGATACCGCTGAAGGGCAAGAGAATACCCTCTTTGTGCGGGCGCATTTTTATTTTCGGTGCTGCCTGTACTCGAGCACGGTGTATTGTGTTCGGCGGTTGAGCATTGGAGTGCTCGTCCCCGAAACACCATCTTCCATCCCCGGTTCGTTCCTTGTGTGTCCCATTCACTCGCTCGGGTACTAACACAATTCAACTACCGTCAGTGACGTCGCACCTTTGACGAGGGGTGCGCGGGGTACTAAATGGGTGGTGCACTGAAACGAGCAGTGAGGTCCACTGGCGAGATAATATAGAGCCGCGTCGAAGGCTCGGCAGGAGATAGAAAGTGCGAGAAAAACAAATCGATGATAAATAGGGGAGTTTTTGTATCAAAGTACCATGTTACTTCACCTCGAAAAATCGACGAATGGTATGAAACAACTGTAACGTATGCTTCAGTCCCCTTATTTTAAAAATGACTAATTGCGAACCTGAGATACGATGTTCCAATTTCGAACTACCAGTAGATCAAGACGAAAAATCAATGACAATTCGAATCCATGAAAGTGGATGTCATATGACAAAAAACATTTAATAAATAGCGACTGATTCGGCAAGCAAAACTAGTGAAGTGGAAATGTTCCCGTGATGAGAGAGGGAGGACAATGAAATCCGAGCGAGAAATATCGCGTAGAAGCAACAGCATGAGAGGACCGACGGAAATGCAAGTGGGTGCGCTTTCTCCTCAATAATTTAATACAATGGCCTCCATCGCGAGTAAAGCTCGTTTGCCGTCGTCTTCTACGTCAGACGATACGATGGGCATTGCGAACGACCGCTAAATTACCGCCGATAACGGCTACAGATTTCACCCCCTCGATACCGCATTTTCTCAAGCCAGTAAATTCGAAGAGACGCATTTCTACCCCTTCTCGATCGTTAGTAGGGAATTAATAGAGTTATATCAGTCAACTGATTGAATAATTGCTTTTTTCTCTGATTTAAGATTTATTCGCGCTTTCATTCGTGCGATAAGCTTATTTGTCGACGGCGCATTTCAAATTTGCTTAATGAGGATATTACCGCTTTAGATGAAAACGACAATATTTTTCCATCAACATAAATCGATATAATTAGAATAAATGGACAACTTTGGAAATGTTTTCTACGATCAGTGTGAGTGTGATAACATCTTAATGTAAATATGCATTTACATTTCTAAAATGACTGCGAATCAAAATATCAAACTATATGTACGGATTATATCTTATTGTATATATACAGGAATAGAACATCTACATTTGGGGAAGTACAACAAAAAAAGATCTAATTTTAATCTGCGCTGAATAATGATCTACTGAAATCAAACAAAACCTTAAAATGTAACACGGATGTATATATATATAACATTGTATGTAACAACAAAATTATTACATTTCAATCGGATCGCAATAGTCTTCTAAAATATGTATATTCGAAATCGTAATCTAATATAAAAGCAGAGCTTATTGTAAATAATCCAATTTGCCCGTGTATAATTAGAAAACGATTCATATAGATCAGAACACAATCGAAGTCTTATCCAAGTCGACGCACATGATTAGACGATCAATATCTATTACGTTGCAGATTTAATTAGTTCTGCTTTAATTTAATCGAACACATGGGCACATGATATGCGCAGTTCTTTAACGTATTAAGATGTAATTACATATAGTTGGACATGAAAAAAAAAAAAAATTAATTGGACATTTTGAAACAAAAATTAATTGGATGTCATTTAGATTCGTTCAATTCTATACGTATTATTCGATTATATTGCACATAGTATCCAACAACTAGTTTATATATCAATAATTAATAATTAATAATTAATATCATATATAATTTGAAGCAAAGACGTCCATTATCAAAATTTAATCCGATTACTACAGTTTAACTATAGGGAATTATTTATTTTATGTTGATTTAAATGCATTGCGATCATCCTCTAACATTTTGTATGGTCTTGCTTTCGCCGTTGGACTTTCGTGCGAGTGCATTAACATAGTCGACAAGGGCTAAATAACAACAATTCGACTACGAATTTCATTCTCAACTGCATGTCATAATGGTTTATTAATAAGTCATTAAACTTTTTTGGTCAAAATTGTGCAAAGCATCTATCCATGCAATATTGTTCTGATCAACGTACACTTTTTGTGTACAGTTTGGACAATTTTATCTTTAAAATGAAGTTCATCGTTGACATTTTCTGCTACTCTACAATTTGCACTGTTATCGCATATCGCGGACTCATGTATCTGAAAATGTTACATAATTATACGAAATGTAATATTCTTCAACATTGTAGATTTTCCCGTACGAAAAAACGAAGGAAACGTGAAAATACTGTAAGAAACTATTTGAAAATTATAGTTTTTGTATGCTTTTCTATAGTTTTCTTTTCTCTCGCATTATAGTATTTTTTTCGTACGGGTTTGTCAAATTTATTTAATACATTATAAGATCATGCTGAAACCTTCATTAAAATGATTAATTAATTATTACAATCAGATTTGATTGCATCCCGAGTAGAATTTTGAGCGTGACACATCGGGTCCTGGCCGGGATCCCTATTAAAGTAAGGGTTCCGGCTGGGGCCCAAAGTGTCACGCTCAAATTGGTACGTTTAAGGCCGCGGTGACGTTAAAAAAAAATGCTTCAACGAGTCAAAAATACGATGAATAAAGTTTTATTGACGAAACAATTTTTTTATTATTCGAAATCTAAAGTTCTACATTAAGATTATACAATAATAAATCTTAATTCAAAAAATAAAATGAAAAAGTAATTCTAATTCAATCGTTCATTTTCTCGGTAATAATGAAGTCTTACCGCGTTATTTATGGCACTCAGCCATGATGCTGAAAGATCATAAATATCGTTCGCTTCCCGGTAAAATGAATTTTATGAGTCATTAACGAGCAATGCTAAGTCGATCGTTAATTTGCACCCCCTAGAGGCGTTCACTATTTAAACATCCTCGAAAACATATCGGCGCAACGAACTGTTACTTACCGATACCGCGAAACCTACGTGCGTTAGCTCCAGATGCCGTCAAAATTACGACACGACCTAAGGCTTGTAAGTTTCCGCTAAGTTCTGAAAAGCCACAAGAGGCTTAGCTGAAGGGTGTACTTGATCATGCTTCGATTATCAGTGAATAGGGAAATTTCTTATCTTCTCTTTTAGCTTTCATTATAATCAATTTTAATGTTATTAAAAAATTTTATACCTAATACGTGCAAGACTACATGACTGAAGGTCGTCTATCATTTTTTTGTTTCGATGAATTTCAAACGAGTTTTTACTGATAACAAAATTTTATCAATTCATTCTCGAGATGAATAATCGCCGGTTAAAGTATCTCGTTTCCTGGATGTTAGAAAGTTTAACATCAAAAGAACGTAAAAACAATTACGGTCCCATTGGTTGCAAACTATCTGGTACAGGTTTTCTCTTTTTCTCATTAGCAGTTTATAAACTCACATGCCGAGTATTTCATAATTTTCCAAAATATCATTCAGTTTCATTGACCCTTTGTCTCACGATAATTTACTGTAAGCCATTTTGTTATTGTTCTCAAAAAATGCATTAAAAAAATGGTTAAAAGTGATAACGATGGTTAATGCATGTGCAAGTGAGAAAATATGAATGTTTAGTAGAGAAGGTGACAATTTTCACAGTTTAATTCAATCTTTTTAGTCAATTCGATACGAAATTACTGGCGCAACGATTATCGCATTTTGACAATTCTCAAGTGGAGTCGAAGGCACGAACTAGAGAAACTATATCACAAATTTCATATTTACACCATAAGTTGGTTACAAGGACGGTAACTTCCTGCGAGTAGAGCGGAAACTCCCTGAAATTGTCTGCGACGTACTTAGGGTCCATTCCCGTGTCTAATGGATTCTCGCGTGTGACACGTCCTTGCGCTCTTGTGCATGCCTGTGCAGCGACTAGGTGCCATATTCCCTACTGGCACTCTAATTGTAAGATCAAACACTGAGTGGAGACCAGCGTGTCATTGTCTTTTCATTCAGAGTGTCTTGATAATGCACTGTAGTGAAAATTCCCCCTTTAGCGCTTTCATGCTGCGGCCACTATACCACTGAATTAATTATAAGCTTTTCAGTAAATTATTTTTAATTATATATGTCAAATGGTGCATTAACTTTAGCACTTGATGGATTTATTTTTTTTTTAAACGCTTTTCAATATTTTTAATGAGATTATTACGTTTCTGTTCTTTCGATAGTATAGTTAATTTTCAAAAGTTTCAATACATCCTAAAAACAATACAAATTGTAATCCGAATACTACTGAATACTACTGAATACTACTGTTTTATAATCTGAATATATATATAATGTATAATCAGTAAAGTATATCCAGAAATTTAAAAATTATGCATTTAGTTTTATATGATTGACACGATGCATTGACCGTTTTTCGCATTTTGCACTCTCCTTCATTTACTAATTTATTGGCATTATTTCCTTCTCGTGATCTTCCATACTCCATTCGTACT
>JAPYZR010005374.1:1487-12396 GCA_030522945.1 Trichopria nigra
AGCCCAAACTTTGAAAAATAGTTTCAATCTTTATTTATTTATATTTTTATTGTTGAAAAGCTCTGTCGGTAACTGTTCTACTTTAGAACCACCTTAAACTCAATGTCGACCACCGAATCTGAAAAAGGGCGACCTCGAAAATATAAAAGTGTGGACTGATGACGAAATTGTTCAATGCTTTCTTTACTAAAATAATTGTTAAAATAGAACAACAACAAAAATATGGACTCTTGGGCGTTAATGGATATGACACTTATTTTTCCTTAAGAGTTTACAGGATTTACCTTTTTCGGAGCTTATTGCGAGCCCCTATAGAAAACCATAAAGAAATTGAAATTCTATAATAGGATACGCATCATTTTAGAATATATTGTAACAGAGACGTTGTAATTTAATTGAGATATGTTTGAGTAAAAAATGACCATAATTCTAAACGGATTATAACTCGAACAGCATTTCATTATTTTTCCAGTAGAAAAATTGAAATAAATTTTGTTCTTATATATAAAAACAACGTTAATATTTGAGGCTCTGGGGGCATAAGAAGTAAAGATAAATTTTGGCGTCGCTAAAAATGTTGGTCCTATAATAAAAGGTCCCTCTATTAATAAATATTGTAACGAAATTTATCGATTCTTTACTATCCCTGTATCTCTCTCTATCTCTCTCCCTCTCTCTCTAAAAAAGAGAGGTTCGTCTGTTCTCTGTTATTTTTTTTTTTTTTTTTTTTTTTTTTTTTTTTTTTTAATTAAAAAACAATATAAAGTAAAATAAACGCTCTGACACGAGCATATCTTTATGAAATAAATATAAACAACTCACCTACTTATTTTTGAAATCAGTGTATTTGTTGCAATATATTAAATATATAATATAAAATAAAACTAATATTACGCATATGTCGATTAAAAAAATCGTTCATTTTTTTATGTCAATTTTACCAATAACTTGTTTTACAAAATCACACAACTATACATTTTCCCGCTGCTGTCGATATCAAATTACAAACTATGATTATTTACAAATTTCACGTAAAATCTAGAAGTTGTCCAAATCATTCATCTAATTACAATTTGTAAAATTACAAGTGTGCGTTAATTGGTAAATATATCATGTTATGCGTAAAACTTACAATTAAAATTGCACAAATATATAATCCATTTTCAATTAGCACCAAACAACTTACATTATACACAATGGTTTCAGAAAGTGGAATTCCAATACGACAATAACATCAACGCCCCGACGCAGCGTTATTGCGTTAAATCGTCCATGTTCACGATTGACAATATCTTGAGAAAATCGCCGATCGAATCGTGAAATTCACGCAACACCGTGTCGATCAAGTTCAAAGTCATAAACCCACGAGACAAATTCAACGAATTCAAACTCACCGCAAAAAAAAAGAAAGAAAGAAGAACAAACTTTAACGACCGTGACTTTGTTTTCTCTACATGTGATGACTTTCTTGGAAGTTCGATTAAATCAGCCGAGACCGCAGACAACTTTAAAAGAAGATTACACCGCGGTTCGTCGAATTTATTTCGATGCCACCCAAAGTGGCGGAATGCTTCTTGTGGTCTATTTACAAAATATATTGTACGCTAAATTGATATAAGAATACTGATACTCTTAATACTGTCTGCCGTTCGTAATCAGTCGTAATACGAACAGGCATGGAAGATCCCTGGATGATATTACCGTTTTAGCTTTGGAAATGAATTGATTCGTCAGTCATCATTGACGTCTCGTTGGACTGGAAGGTTTCAAGCGTTCGGATTTTTTCTCATCAGCTCAAGATCGGCATCCATCATGTCTTTCACCAAATTCTGAAATGATCACTGGCGTTAGCAAGGAACATACTCGTTTAATCCACATTATACTGCGCTTAATCTTTATCAAAAACTCCTATACTTATGTATAAGCTACTTGTAAAACTCACATCGAACGTCACCGTTGGCTGCCACCCTAACTTTTCCTTCGCCTTTGTAGCATCTCCCAGCAATAAATCCTGTTTTTACGTATATACTTTACTAGACTCCATTTATATAGAATATAATTAATTAAAATTTATCGATGTTAATAATTAATTAACATCAATTAAAAAAAAAAAAAAAAAAAACTTACCACTTCGGTAGGACGGAAGTATTTTGGATTGACGCGGACCAAAAGCTTGCCAGACTCGGCATCCTTGCCAACTTCGTCGACGCCTTTACCTTCCCAGACAATGGAGCGGTTGACGTATCGAAATGATTTCTCGATGAACTCCCTAACGCTATGTGTTTCCCCGGTGGCTATCACGTAATCGTCGGGAATCGATTGTTGGAGCATTAGCCACATAGCCTGAAGAGAAGTCACGAAATTCAATTCCATACATTAGCGACAATAATCATTAAATACTATAATGGTCCAGTGTTTCTCGACGTATTGTTCAATGTTTTGAATTATTTCCATCCGTGAGATAATAGAATTATATTATAAAATTCATTAAATACCAAAGTCTCACTTTTACGTAATCTTTGGCGTGGCCCCAGTCTCGTTTAGCGTCCAAGTTCCCCAACTCGAGTACGTCCTGGAGACCCAGATGAATTTTCGCGATGGATCTGGTAATTTTACGAGTGACAAAAGTTTCTCCTCGTCGTGGACTCTCGTGATTGAAAAGTATTCCGTTGCAGGCGAACATGTTGTACGCCTCTCGATAATTGATGACTATCCAGAAACTGTACATTTTTGCGCAAGCTGAAATCACGATAAATTGGTTTAACTAAATCGGAAGGGTGCGAAAGACCTATAGGAAACGTATTTCTACGTCCAGGTCGAATTGATGACATACCGTACGGAGAACGGGGATAAAATGGCGTCTTTTCGTTTTGCGGAACCTCGGTGACTTTGCCGTACAATTCTGAAGTCGAAGCTTGATAAAACCGCACCGAATGCCCCAATTGGCAGGTTTGTATAGCGTCCAGTAATCTTACTGTGCCGACTGCATCGACCTCTGCGGTGTATTCGCTCAATTCGAAACTCACCTATTACGAGATAAATTGACACTTAGTGATTTAAATGAAAAAAATGATAACTCGATCGTGATTAGAAAGAAGAAATGTGTCGAAATAAAAATATCATTCCAGTGTAGGGCCCATCGCTTTGTACGACCGTCACTGCGTGTCGTTTCTCGCAAGTGGCGGAGATTTTCAAATAAATACAACGAATAGTTTTCAAAACCTACTTTGACGTGGCTCTGAGCTGCTAAATTGTATATCTCCGTCGGCTGGACGGTAGTAATGACTTTGACCAGGCTGCTCGAATCTGTCATATCGCCGTAATGGAGTTTCATCTTTCCTTGTCGATGACACTTTGGATCTTCGTACAAATGCTGGATTCGAGAAGTATTGAAGGAACTCGAGCGCCTTATGATGCCGTGCACTTCGTAGCCTTTACCGATAAGGAACTCGGCCAAGTAGGAACCATCCTGGGGATAATTTATAAAGCACGATTAAACTAGAATTGTTTCGCAATTAAAGGTTAGCAAATTTAATAAGCAATGATAAAAACGACAATAGTCACCAACCTGTCCTGTGATTCCCGTTATTAGAGCGACACGTCTGTTGTCACCTCCGGAAGCCATGATTTATAATAGTATTTATTGCAGCTGTTTCGGACCCTCCTTTATCCAGCGCTTATCGTTAGAGTAAACAAATGGCTACACACCTTTGTTGCTTTTGTGCCCGCCAACGATTAAAAACCTAAAAAAAAAAGTGTAAGTTATAGATAAAAGTGTATAATCGAGTAATTTTTACGAATGATTGTTTCAAGTGTAAAAGAAGTGTGTCCATTTGCTATTATAAGCGTCAAATTTCTCACTTGTCTTGATTTAAAGTACTCATTTTTTTTTTAAGCAGGGATATTCATCGCGATTACGAGTTAACGTTCCTGTTTCATTCGATGACCTGTTTGATAGTCGCGAATCGATGATCCTGGGTTTACACGCCCTTATTTCATTTTATTTAAAAGCTCGAAGCTCGTGAAAACAAACCAAGTACGGTGTCGGTAAGGTAATTCGTATACCGGCGAGCAGATGCGAGCAAAAGCCCAAAGCAAACGGGAGTGACGGGACGGATCTCTGGGAAACACGCACAACGTATTCACCAAAAGTCTGTCGCACTCACTCTCATTTGGGGAACATCTAAAAGTACGTTTCCCAATTCAACAAAGTCACTGACCTTCTATAAGTACAAAATATGGTATATATACCTGAACCTGCTAATGTCAATACGAAATGTCATCATAACGAACCAACTTCATTTCCCAGATAGCGAAATGTCCAAACTTTGTGTTTTCTTTCATGAGAAAGAACTTGGCCTTATTATACGATTTCATGATTTTTTGTGGTTAGAAATTATTGGACTGAAACATAATTGTTCTAAAAAAAATCGATACTTGAACTTAAAATCACCTAGAGTGAAGATGCCAGCGCCAGATAAGTACAGTGATTACTCGTCGTACTTCGCCGGTATTCATGTTACACCGTATAAAGGTGTGAAAACTGTTCTCTGTGTATATAGGTTCCCACAAATTTCGGATATCTGAACAATGAAAGGGGAGGGGAGGGGGGGGGGGGCTTAACGCTGATGACCGAAACATTATACCCTACGAACCCTTTAAATCGATCGCGAGCAATAATAAACTAAATGTCTCCAAAACTTACCCCAACTGGGACCTATGTCACAAGGGTTGTAGAAAAGCACTTCGTCCCCCGATACAAGGTTGTTGATTGTGTCGCACTAGGTACGGGATTTCCTGGCCTTAACTCGGGGTAAACGTGATCGAACACTCCGAATTTATAAATTTAAAACTTCCCTTCTTCGGCACTACTGTACTGTCGTCGTGAGGGTCGTGCGTACGGCGCGGTTCGAAGTGTATTATTTGCGTATAACACATATACATATCTCGATTCAACGCTTTTAGCACCACCTTACAAACAACGCCTCGTGGCAGCGAGTGGTTTGAGGCGCGCAATTTGAATTCAAATCGCCCCGGCGGGAAATTACAAATTTTCTCACGCAAATCATTGTTAAACATCCGCATATAAAATCATAATAATTATATATTGATCATTTTTCTTCATTAAAAAAATGTTCTTCTATTGTTAACACGTATTTAGAAAAGTGTATTAATTAATTAATCATTTTAAATAATTTTTTATGTATGTTACATTGTGTAATGCCATAATGGCCTCAGCACTTTTGTAGATCTTGTTCTCTATATAGTTGCAACGTGTAATTCCACATAAAATATGCAACGTCTATTCATACGTGCACTTTACAAATTCCCAGTCTATTTCTCTCTCTCTCTCTCTCTCTCTCTCTCTCTCTGCAGATTTCAACATTTAGTGAGTACACTTGACGTATACATAATACTGCTCTGTCATTTTCATCCAAATTCTCAACGAATTCCACTCACCGGAGCGAGATTCTTTTCCAGAAGGTGCAAAAAGTTCCTGAATCCCTACAATGCACTTATATAAGCTGTATAATTTCCGTGTCTGGTATTCGAGTGTGCGCCTCTTCTGGTTTCATGCAAATTTTCTTCACCGCAGTCGACGGCAATTTTCGGCGGAATCGTCGACTGCGCAGGTCTGTACGAACACGTGATATTGTTCTATTATTGTGCCACTATATCTACCACGGATCGTCGCTATTCAACACATGTCGCTGTGAGTCAACGTAAATTAGATGAAACCATTTGAGGTATGCCTGCGCCTATCGCTGTAACCAAGAGCAACTAAAAAAAAAAAGGATTAAACTGTTGTCGTAGATAATAAGCTATATGCCCGCATTGTATCATTCGTGTGCTATATATAGTGTTTGTCCCTCCTTTTATTCCCACTCCTCTCGCGGCCTAGAGCTCTCTGCTTTTCCGCTGCCTTCCTCCGATTATCTTCACTCCAGATAGTGATCTGACTATATCCATATATACTGTATATGTAGGACATGCCAGGGCACTTTCGTGGTACGGTTGTAAATCTATATATTAGAGTACCAAACATCAAAACATATTTACAAAAACCCTGTGTACTTCATACGTCCGTCCAAAATTAAAATTCCATCCGTCAGTATTAACTTTTCTCTTGAGCATATGCGCGATGTTGAAAGTGACTTGTCCGATTGTTCGATCAGTCTCTTAGCTATTAAATATGATTATTCTACACGTACATGACATTGTCATGAACTTTGAGCATTTCATAATACCTTAGCTGACTAAATCTACACTTACCTTAAAAAAAACAATCCATTTGTCTGTATATCATTCGATTCTACTCACTATTCTGGTTTCTCTTACTCTCACTTCGTGATCGTCGACTTTAGCAATGAGGTTCAAAGTTTCTAATCAATCAATGCTGATTATAGTCAATGGACGCAATCATTTCAAGTTCTGCTTTCTTAATCTATCTGACGACTATAGGCTTTTTTGCTTTCATAAAACTACCAACTGATGCAATCCAAGTTATCTATAATAATGACATTGCCGAATTTTTAAATTCGTCTCACAATTTTTGGTTATACAATAAATGCAGGCAAAGCTCGGGGTTTATTCTTTGGTCTTTCCCAAATATACCCTCGTCAAGTACCTCCTCACACTATGAATCATCGTTAGTACAGAGTGAACTCTTTATTCGTAAAAGATCCAGGTGTAATAAATTCGCCAAACGTTCCATTGAATCGACATAACAACGTCGTCTCATCCAAAGTTCACTATACCCCCTCAACCAAACGACATTTCTTGGTGCTTTCCTATCTTCAAAAATGAACTTGTAGTCAATGCTCTTCTCATCTATTGTGTATTTATTTATTCCGGAAAACTACTCATCTTAAATGTTCAGCCTGCAAAAAAACAATAACTGGTTTGAAAATCCTCAACTTGACTCGAATCGCAAACACTTATCAACTCTACAGAAATTCAACAAATATGCTTTTATTTCATGATTCGAAAACTCCGTGATGGATGTACAACCGTATAGAACCATCATTTCCGTCGTTGGAACAAAAAACTACGAATCTCAAGAACCACGTTGTCCGTATATAGTCTAACACTGCTTGCAGCTTTTTCCATGAAAAAGATTTCAGCAGAATTCGTTTTTTAACCAATTGTTCGGTACTACCATCAACATCTGGGTGTCAATGTTGAAGAAGTACAAAACATAATATCTGGTATTTTACAGCAATTGCTAAAAGCACTCGCACTGCAGTTTCGCCTCCATTTTATCAATTCTGTAATGTCAAGACTTATTGGAAATGGAGTCTCTGCAGACAACATCAGAACAGTAAAATTGGCTGTGTGTATTCTTTTGGCGCTCGTCGTAGTCATGCTCATCTTCCATATCTGTCATCCACAAACCGACATACATCACTACCACTGGGACCACTTCCATCCTCCGCAATGAAGTAAGTGGCAAGTCACGTGTATGTATGTACCCAAATCAAACCCAATACGTATAGTGGTTTCTATTTGATGAGTATCATTCAAAATGTGAAGGACCAAAGACAAATGTACAGAGAATTCAAGGTTCGTACAGAAATATCATTTTGCTAACAAAATTTTCGTATCTCGTCAATTTTACTTTGTCCTCATTCATATTCCAGTTTATATACACACCTTTGCATTCTTTTCGGTATACTCTTAATTCAACATTTCGATCAATGATCAATAATAATTATTGTTAACGTCTCCTGGTATTCCTGAAAATCAGGTCTTAGAATTGGACGAAGGTATCGTTCCAAGGCCTGATTTTAGGCGTGCACTTTTCGTAAAATGTAATAAGAATTACAATAGCTTAACCCCTTGACTGCGGTACTGCGAAACTACATTTCCGTGCTACTTCTGGTGGAGGCCAAATATTGATCAATCTGTATGAAACTGTATATACAAATGTTTTTGGAGTCACTGGGATTCAAATCTGACGTCAAAATTTCGAAATTCAGAATTGAAATGTTAGTAGTAAAATTATTCACAAGATTGGTACATATATGTCTCATACATAGTAAGTAAGAAAAAGTAGTGTAGTTACGTCAAAAAAAAAAAAAAAAAATTATTACAGTCGTTGAAAATCGAAAAATATATACTCTCTATTCCGTTATAATACTGAACACATTAAGAAATTAAAATAAATTTTATGTTTTTTACCGTTATGTTGGATCAGCCATTTTGAATTTGGAATAGTTGACCTCAATTTGAATTCAGCCACCCCAAAAACCCAAAATTTCAAGACAATTGCGGTTGAGTCGTTTCAAAGATATTGATATGTCGTCACCAGTAGTGGCACGATTTATTTGGACGTCTTTAGAAGCATTTATTGCAAAAGTTCACGAGCTGCTTTTTACATATTTATAGGTCATCAAAAATCATAACTGAAAATGCAGAATTTTCGGACCAGCGTTATGAATTTCAATACTACGTAATACATTATAGTCCCAATTAACCATCGGTAGATATTACAAAGGAAAGGAAAGATAATGGAGGAATCACAATGTTTCATAACAGTACATATATTAAATGTTATATATAAAATTATCCTTATAAATATGTATTATCATTATATTATACGTCTGCATTTTAGGTCTCGATGACCAATTTGAAGATGAAGAAGCATCAATCACGGCACCACTCATAACCCATTTATTGTATATTAAGGCATTTCGTTAAAATTGCCTGATATCTGTCGAGTTTGCATTCTTTCACAAAATCCGCTATAACAATCAACTCGTGTATTATAATTTATACATATGGTTTGTAAGATATCTGTAATCTTAGCAAGTATTTTCATTATGTACAATAAAATTACAATTTCACATTAAAAAAGTTGACTTATTCACTAAAAATAAAAAAAAAAATGGTAAAGTTGTTAGGCATTCCAAACCTGGATTTCACCGATTGTTGTACGCGTTTATTATTACACTTCCAAATTTAGAAAAGTGCTCCAACATATTTTGAAACAAGAAAAATATTTATGAAATATGCTTTTGTAACTTAAATCAAGGAACACTAAAGCAATCTGCAGATGTATCCCACCGCGGCAACTCAAAAACGGATCAGGATCCTGACTCTCGAGGGCCAAACGAAAATTAATTCAAATTGTTTCGTTTTTGAAAAATTGAATCAAATTATTATTGCAATGCTTCAATAAATTTAAATCAATGACAATTAAAAATAGAAATGGAAAGTGTCACGTTAATCAAAATATTAATCAAAACGATAATCGATTATGAACGCTGCCAATTAACATTGAATGAAAAAATGTTGATGGAAAATTCTTAAAGTGAATCAATGTGAATAAAAAGATAATCTATAAACTCTTCGATTTTCTGGGCCTGTTAATCAAATTCAATCAAAAATTGTTAATTGAAAATAATCCCCGTGACAATCAATATTTAAATGAATAAATAATCTTATTGAAATTGTCATTCAATGCATTAAATTGTTTATTTAAAACATTAAATATTAAAATTTTTATTAAAAATATTACCCAGTAAACCAAGAAGTATTCAAGTACCAGAAATAGGATTAAGAATGATATAGAGAAGTATTCGTTTTAGACGAAACGTGGATTCACAAATACTACACAAATACATTTTCGACATAATTGTTTTTGCATTCCCGTGAATTCGCAGAGACTGGTTTGAATTCGCCATTTTGAATACCGAAGCATTTAATATTATTTATTTTCGGCGATATTATTTTTGGATTCCGGGGGATCCCAGTAAACGAAAAAGAATTAAAAAGAATTGGGTGTCGTAAAAATTGAATTGAGAACAATGGTGAAAAATTCAAAAGCATTCACTTGTTCTCGAACGTGAATTCTTCTGTATTCTTACCCATTGTTCTCAAATCCATTTTTTGAACCTCAATTCTTTTTCGTTTTTACTGAGATTCGCAAAGTTTGGTTTGCTTTTTGAATTCCGAGAGGCATTTAGGATTATTTATTTTTGCCTTTTGGTCATATTATATTTCGATTCCAGAGGGGATTCACAAAGATTGGTTTGAATTAGCCTTTTTGGATTCCGAATAGATTTAAGCGTTATTAAATTTTCGACATATTATTATTTTTGGATTCTCGAGGATTCGCGCAGACTGCGGTTTTAATATTGCCTTCATTTATTTTCGGATTAAAGTGGATTCTTCTGGATTAATATGAATATTCTTTTCTGGATTCGGCGGGATTCAGTGTGCTGCACCGTCGAGAGTAATTTTTGGATCTACAAGGATTCATTTTGGACAGAGATTACGAATTCAATTGAATCCATTCGAATACTTCTGTATTCACTTCCAATCCTTTTTCGATTGATGTGGGTGATAACGCAACATCATCCCAACAAACGGAAAAGTATTGAATCCGGAATCTGCCCACTTTCGGATTGATTACGTTTCAATTCTGTGTAATGTTTCCTAAGAAAAAAAATTGTAGGATTAAAAAAAAAAAAAAAAATAATAATTACTGTACTCGAACCCACTACCTTCGATGCAACAACTAACCGTTTACACCACTTAACCACTGATAACTATGTTTTATCTTCAAATAAAAATCGTACTTGCGCATTCGCTTGGAATTTTGAATTAAATGTTTTCTTATATATAAATGTGTGGAATATTTTCGTGTCCAATAGAGGACGAAGAATTGAATTCGGATTCATTCCTTCTTTGTATTACATTCATTATTACTTGAATGGAATTGAAACCCTCGAAATGTAGACATTGACCCGAATTTTCGTTCCTTTGTCGAAATTCAATCGGACGTATTAGGTTGAATTGTGACAAGGCATCACAATTTTGGTGGCGTATATTGAAAATAAATATCGTTGTTTTCGTTCGGCCGTATTGCATCGAATTAATAATTATAGTTAAATGAGTCAATTTC
>JAPYZR010005375.1:0-10906 GCA_030522945.1 Trichopria nigra
AGGAGTCATAAATAGAGAGTATAGAGGATAAAGAGTCTTAATGTAGACGCAATAGTTCTGTAAGTAGTCGCAAAGCAGGATCAAAATTTCGACTCGGGAAATTGTTATACTATTCTTTTATAAAACATAATACGAATATACGGGTATGTGCAAGAAAATTACATTTTTTATTTGCAATTAATCATTTCTCAGATTACAGATAAATAATTGTTTAATTGCATCTTCTCCAATAATGACTTTTCGTAATATATCCATTGTAAAAAATGAAACGACAATTTCACACTCTGTTTATTACCGGCAAAACAGGGTAATGGGAAACGAAGAATCGCTCATTACGAAAACACATGAGATATGATTTATTGCCACATGATTTTAATAGAGATTTATTAATATACTATCGGGCACACATCATCTTGGAATTTGATTAAGCGTAATGTGATTTATCTCTTATTTTCGTATTAATAAAGGCCATTGTGTGAATGGCAGTCTTACTATATTATCGTTGCAGTCAAACATCTGGCGGGTGAACGTGACAGTCGATCTGATAAATCCGGCGATTATACGCGGAACGGTATATATATATACAAACGTGGAATTCCTGAAACGCGACCAATATTATACAACGAAAGACAATGTCAATCTAATAAAGACGGTGCAAACGTTTAACCACGTTAATATGACGTAGATCGTTTTATTGATATTCCTTTTGTTTATCCTTCAGTCATGAAAGATCTTATATGATCATTATGTCACATTCAATGATTAGTTTTTACATTCTTTTTATTGTAATGCAAATATAAAGAATGAACTCTTTAAAACTTACGTCATTTCCTTGCAAACCGTGTCTTTCAAGTGCACATGAATGGAAACAACATCATTTTTTTTTTTTTAATTTCACGTATATATGCGTTGTGTATAACTGGTAAAATACAAAGCACATTAAAATACACAAACGTTAATAAATCATTGTACAAAAAAAAAAACACAGCAAATTCTTGAATAAATCGAGTTTCAGAACAAATAAAAACAAACATAAAAGAATTTGCGAGATTTTTACAATGAAAACCGTCGCCTACATATTACTGATTTTTACCCTCAAGATACTTTAAGCTGCAGTAACTCAAGAGTTAAATTTCGAATAAAAGCTGACAAACACAAAGACGTTAGCCACGAATACAATATATACACGATCGTGCATTTTTTCAAAGTGATTTATACAAGCGACCTCGACTCGTAGCTGGCATACTGGACTGTAAAACCGGCGTTTTTCGACGACTCGCTAACATGATCGCTGCCATTATGGTTAAATGATACTGAGGAAAAGAAAGACGAAGAAAAGAGAAAGATATTTCGATCGAGGTCGATGATACGCAATTGGTCGGTATGTCGTACCCGATGCGCCGTTAAGTTTTTCATGGCATTAAGATGAGAAAATTTATCGTTCATAGGGCGACCCTTACATTATATATGACGAAAGTCTTATACTTGAATAGTGGCCTGGGTTCCACCTGCGCCTTCCGGACTTGATCGCCACCTTAGGGGTCAACCCAAAAAATGAACCGCTACCGCAATTAAATGGTTGCTCGAAGAATCTCCACTTATTTTGACAAATTTTCATCCGCATTATTTTTACATAATACAAAAATAATGATGATTATAATAAAAAAATTTATATTTCTTAATTATTATTAGGTATGATAATTAAAATGAACAATATTGATGGCAGAAATCGAATGAAATAAAAAGCAAAATGAGATTCTACGCGCAAGAAGCTAGACAAAGAGAAATGTAACTTTCAATTAGTACTTAAATGTAAAAGTGCAGACGATAACTTTAACAAGCGATGTCGACATTCGGGATGCTGCAGATCCTTCAATGAGATTTAACAAAGTAGACCAAGTCTCGCTCATTCCGTGTCACTCGCTCTAACCTTTCCCTTCTGCATAAACAATGAAATGTATGTATGTAGAACTGGTTTCAGGCACATCTTTCCCCCTCACAAAGTAAAGATGCGTATGTCGCAACTCCTCTCTTACCGGAAGGTCTCTAATATATTATCTTTAAATTCCACTTTCAGTGCTGCAACCTCGGTAAATAATCCATCACCAGAGTTACTTTTTCCGTAAAGTAATGCTGCAATTTTAAGAATCATAGTTTCTACGATGTGTGATATTAATCTTTCAAGCTATTGAATTATTGGGTAATTGAATAGATCAGTCGATAAAATCGTGACTTACTAACTCTCCACTGTTATTTTGCCTTCGGTCATAACACTGATCGATTTATCAAGCGAATATTGGATTCACAGAGGTAAATCGAGACTATATTTTAGATTTTTTTTTATTTGAGTGGTTATTTGATCCTGACCAAGTCTAGATTCCAGGACTAGAGAAGGAGATATTGGAAATTCCTCGATTCGGAATAGAGCTAATGTCTTATTGCACCAAACTGTCAATCCAAACCAGGATGATGGAGAAAATGATGTCAGATTAAGACGGAAATGTTTAGAGAATTAATAGAATCGTCGATTGTAATGGATTTAAGGGGATGATGTAATGTCCTGCAATACCAAAATTTTCTTCGACGACTTTATATTCGAAAATCAGATTTAATGCGTCTCTATATGTAGCAAATTTTTAGCGTTCTGAATGGCAATGACGAAACATAATAAAACGTAATATAAAAGAGCAATTAAACATACTCTTTGTTTAATTGCTATCTTGCCCAGGGAAATTAAATCGTCATTATACAAATAGCTAAGCATCGTTAATAGTTTTATGTTAAATATGTGGAACGAGTGCCTCCGGTATAGGTTATCGAGATTTTACCAGAAATGGGAATTTAACGAGAACCAATTATTTTAATCGCAGGTTCCGTTCGAGACAAAAGGAACAAGTTCCGCACAAATGGAAAGAAGAGACGAAATCGATAGCTTCGGAAACAAGGATAAACCGCAGGAGTATCGATAAGGCTCATAAAAAATACTAACGGGCAGGTAACGATACTGTTGATAAGTACTAACTAAGAAAACTAAGGAAATTCAATACTGTAAATCGATTTAGGATTCCAAGTTTGTTGTGTGACTACGAGCTCCTGTTTGTCGTTTTAACTTTTTTCCCCAGTGAATGTGTTCTCTATTGTCACGTGTTCGTTATGCCATATAAATTCGTTACAATAATATCACAAGTAGTGCTAGATAAACATTGGGATCGTGCTTTGGTCCAGTTCACATCGGGTTTCTTGTCTTTCAACTGGGGTTCAATAAGGGAGGTTTATACATTTAGTTATTGCTAGGACTTTACCAAGTATCGTGATTACATATCAATCAAGACGATTCGTTAAAAAGCACCAAGATCACGTAGTCCTGCCAACTCTCTATCCATTCTTCTTGTGAAAGTTAAACTTTAAACATTGTCTGAATGACAATTCGTAAATGTACAGCTAGAAACCTATTAGAGTGTATCCTGTAATAGAAATTTCTCTGTAATAGAAATTATAGTTATCTTCAACAATGTCATTTTCGGCCCAAATGGGCAAATTTGTGTTTTCAAAATTGTCAATAGTATTTCGTTTTCCTAAAAAAGAGACTGTACATAATGATCGTATATATTTAGCGGTGTCTTTTGAATTCGGAATAATTCGCATTTTGCGAGGACGACCGAAACCGGTTCCTTCGAACACTGTCAACCTTTTCTCGAGACGCGTATCGTCAACGGGACAAGAAAATTATAACGTTCTTGCCAGATATGAAGCTGGATTTCGCCGCGAGATTTTCTCGGCACCTTAAAACTCACGAATGTGCTGACAGTCGCGGTAAAATAACGCGTTCTTGGATAACGAAAGAGAAGATGGCTTGATAAGATTATCAAGACCCAAGGCGGACAAATCACGAGTTATTGAAGTTCCGTGACCGAGGATATTCTGCGAATTTCGAGATTTTTCCATGTCATGGAAAATTACAGCCCTTGGACATTTCTAGATTCAGGCAAGGGACGTTGACCAATTATTGTCGACCGAATAATTGTAAATTCTAGGAAAGAGATTCGTTTCGGCCGTTACAAATCGAACATTAGTAAAAACACTCGATGTATCGGCGCGTACGATGACATCGGGTATCGTATATTACCGTATAATGGCTTCTTAGGAACGTGCGAACGTAATTGGTGAACGTGCCGATCAATAATTTCCATCTAACTTAAAGGCAGAAATGGACGATTCCTTTTACGACTTTCGAAAGGGACGACTACGCACCGACGCTACTGGGTTCTTTGCGAAACGGGTTCCATTAAACTTTACGATCCAACGTCATTCCCTCTATTGAGAGAAGTTGATCCGCGCGAAATGGCAGGTGTTGCCGGCAATTCCTGACAAAGTCAGATACGAACGCAGGAGCAAAGTAAACGTGGATGTGTGCTGCTAGCTCATTTAGATCCAATTATGACCTCGAGTGCCTAATCTCGTTCATGCGTGTATGTTACAATACGTTTCAATCAGATCGATCGTGCCGATAATTGACACAAACCCAGATAAGAATTCTTCCTTTGTTCGAGGCTCAATGGGCAGAGAGATTAAAATACAATCGAAGCTTCATGCACCGTTGCGATACGCGTCGAACGTTCCTGCATAATGGGCTAACGGAAATGATAGTAAATCAAAAACTACCATGCCACTCGAGCTTTCGAAGGTCGAGTTTACGATGACACTTGAATCTAGGAGTTTTTCAGGCGCTCGAAACGTTTCTATTTATTCTCATCAGTCTACGAAGACGCGTCTAACTTCTTCAAAGTTCAGCCTTTGTTCTGCCACTTCCGCCTTTCATTTTGTTCATTCCTATCTCGCGTATCTGCATTTCAGGGCCTTCGAGTCCGATTGAAATGACAGGTAGAATCGAAGCTGTCAATGACAATGCGTGCGATTTGCTAAATGGACATTGCGAACCGCTGTTCAGTTACCGTCGGCTTCATTTTTGCACGAAACTCGCTTTCGCATCTTCCTGCCGACTTCTGGGTGGTCTCGCAATTCCTAATGAGACTGACGTTTAAAAAATGCTGCAAAAGAACTGCACCGATTTTTCTGCTAGACGTGTACCTATAATCGTAGCTTTCAACGTTGGAGTGTATAGTGTCTGATCGCGTGTTCCTCACCAGCCATTCGCGTACGCATTGTCCCACATACCGTCGACATTTTTACGGGTACTTTCCTGTTTTTCCGAACGCGCGAAAATTATTGTCGATTCGCCTACAGAAGTGGCTCGAAAAGTATAGACATTGACGTCGTGGACGGGAACGACTATGAAACTGTGTTCCGTACCGATCGTCATACGTGTAACGCGTCCTACATTCGGGAGGTGTTACAACACGCACGTCTCAAGATCCAGGTTGTGTGCATTTACATTAGCATAATACACCGAGTGCCGTGTATCTCTGGCGATATTCCGATCCGGTTGTACTAACACACATCGAGCAAGTGAGAAAATAAAACTGACGTTATGTTTAGTAGATCATAAACGTATGTAAATTGCTCGTTAATGTCAGTATCGTGCATCATTGAATTCGCTGAGTGCGTCTTAATTAAAAAATAAAATCAATCTTTTTCTACATCTGCATAAATATTATTATTATTAAATAATACTAATTTCATGTAGAAATTTAATGAGACCGTCCAAACATTCGACAATTTCCAGAGACTATGATCAAGTAGGTGCCATAATGCCTTATCAAAAAATCTGTGCTGACGTAGGCCGCATCATCTAGAAAGATCTTCCATTCGGATTTTTACAGATACCAAATTCACACCATACAACCATTTTTTACCTAAATCAATTGAGCGAACATCATTCTAGTATAACACAATCATCTAACGGCAGACTTCACAGAACTTATAAAAGCGAATTTATCACGAAACTAGAACGATGCACGACAATCGTCTACACATTACGGAAGCAAGTCGCACACGTGTGGTACGTGTGGAAAGCTGCTAGAAAACAAATTTGCGTGTCTCATTATCCGGTCCAATTCCCAGTGGGAAGCTTTTGAAATCTGGTGCGTTACGGACAAAATGTGCAACGGAAGCAATTAAAGTCGCAAATGGAAACTGGACCCGTCGAATTCCCGCGAACCAGCCGTCCGCCGCACAGCGAGAGATGAACCGTGCTTCGCATAGAGAGTCGCGACTCCTCCGCGACGTCCAGTTTCCGCACGATGATGCGCGAGGAATTGTCGCTTAGCCAGCGCAATCAGTGCCTATTTAACTTAAGTACCTAATTACGGGCGATTATCGCCGCTTCGACGTAAAACGGCGCATCTCGCCGATGAAAAACAGAAGGAGATCGTCCGGCGACTTTCACGATCGAAGATTAATTGCTTCAAAGATCGGGATCGATTTGCAGGCGCTAGTCGCCCGTCGTTTGATCTGGAGCACGCGCGGGACCAATCGCGATTCGATTCGCGACGGTAGCGTGACGAAAACTCTTTGTTTATCGATCGGCCATCGGTGAAAAAAGATCGTCTCACTGTTTGCACGCGGGAATCGAGAACAGTAACGGAGAAGGGCCCAAGTGGGCGTTTCTTTTTAAATCGAAGGCCGTTTTCGTTACCGTTACAAAGCGCTTGCCGAAAAGTCGTGCGCTCGGTTGTTTATATTAATTATCCAGCCAATTATACGCTCAATAAAATACTAATTGGTTTTGTATACCCATGATTTTCGTATATGCATTTAATCAAATTACAAAATCATTTTAACGTAACCATTCTGACATCGTCGGTATACACTGTCATCGAGTAAGTTTCAAGTTAGACTACAACATCACATAGGATGAACTACATTGTCTTTACTAGGCGGCATGTCGCTTTCTTCGATCTTCGTCATGTTAAGTTGCAAAGCGTTTCTAATAATTCCAAAAATCACTGTACCAAGATACGTAACTTCCATCAGCCAATCCGGGGAACCGGTGCACAGAAAAACCTTGGTGAGTATTTGGAGGAATATTGGAGTCCAGAGAAAGACGGCCAAAAGTAAATTGGTTTTAAAAATATGGAAGACGCTTAGCATCCTTCTTGTGTCCTCCAATAACAGCAGACAAGCTTCCCGAGAAAGTTGGTCTCCTTTGTTGTCTCGAGGCGCGATTTGGATATCAAAGGCCTTTTCTTTTTCAGTAGCCGAAAAACATTCACGCTTCGACGCACTTATTCCGGGGACCTCTTCAGCGATGACTCGTTTGCATTCACGCTCTTTGATCTTAGTTCGCAATTCCTCTACGACCGTCTTACATTTATACGAGGATCGAACCAGAAGAAGGGTCGACATTAGTATGGGCATGAAATATACGAAGAAGAGAAGAGCAGCGAGATGGACTTTTAGAAACGTCGGCGATATCGAGCAACGGACTTCCTTGTTACAGGCTGCGAATTCATGTTCTTTGTCAACATCCGCCTCACTTTTCGGTGCCCTGTGTCGGACATTGTTGTCTGCAGAAACTGAGTCGATATTCGGTTTTTGGGTGTACCGTTTATCGAATTGCGCCTTAACGAGGTCCATTCGCTTCATAACGTCACCGTATATCGGCTGTATTTTAACGACGTCATTGTCATCAGGGCTGTCCGTGGGTTGCTCCAGTTCATTCGTTTCCGTCGTTCCACTTTCTCGCTTGGATTCGCTCGAAGCGAGACCATCATCGTACACTTCCGTAACAGCGATACTTTCCGAATTAACCGAGTACTCGTTATCTGCACTTTCGGTCCAAATCGTTGCCAAGTTCTGAGTGGTTGCGTCGAGGTCCAAATTTTCGCTCGTGACTTCTGGAAGATCTGAAGTATTTCTTTTATGAGAATCGATATTTGCTACGGTCTCGTTCAATGTCTTTCGCATAATATGGTAAATGCTTTTCACAACGTTATCCAACTCCGAAGCGTTTGCGCTAATGGACCATGGCAAATCGTCGCTTTCGATGTAATTGTTGATCGAGAAAGAAAGTCCCGAAGAGTTGGATGCTATGTCAGCGGGAGTGTTATCGCACTCGTCAAAAGGGAAATTCGCGTAAAACAAACAGTTCATTTCGTCATCGGAATATCGACTGGGGTCCATCTTTTCAAAGTTAGCAAACTGTAAGACGACTGTAAGAAGTGCCGGAACGACCCACTGACATATCACGGCGACTCCAGTCAATTGTTTCCCTTCGCGACGAAATGATTTCACCATCAGATTCACGATACGCTTCCTCACTCGGACGCGAGACTGAAACACTTTTGTATCATCATCCGTATTCTCATCGTTCTCGCTTGAAATTTCCGAAGATGTCTTCGATTGAAGGCAGCGATTTTCTATGCACTTTACGTTCGCGTTCCACTGAACCGAAAAACTCAGCAATGACACGAAGGCGTTTGAGAAGGGAACCAGAAACATCGCGTACTTTACCATAAGATCAGTCAAATTGCAATCCGCACTTTCCGAAAACGTTCCGTCGTGAATGTTCTTGCTCTCTGTCCCTCGAAACGTGTGATTCGTTTCGTCAAAGCCAACCTGGTCCTGAGAATCGTTGAACAGTTGTAAGTAATTAATCAAATATATCACTGCTGTAAACACTGACACCAGTATATCGGAACCAGACAAAATGGATATTGTCGAGCTCTTACGTTGCCGGTAACTCCTTTTGAACAAGAGCGCGAAAGAGTAGAAACTTGACAGACACAATGCGGAAGCCGCTAGTGCCAACGTCACGGAATACATAGTACGAGTTCGTAAAGTTCGCGTCCACGGACTGAACGACACCGTAGTGCGAATGTTGGCATTGTGAAGTTACTTACGTTTAATAGTATTTATGAAAAGCAAATTTTAACTCCCCTCTATGTCGGTTATTCGTGGAACTAAGTAACAGTACTAACATACAGTATAGGGGCTTGTTCAATATCTTTCACCGTAGGCAACAGGGAATCGATACACGAGTCTCTTACGCATTTATATAGAGGCGCTTATCCGTTATTGTATGCATTAGTTTTATCTCTATAATGCTAGATTGCTATAATTGACTGGTTGCAACTGTATGAAATATATAATCGCATTCACGTTTATGTACTTCGATGGGATAACGTTAAATTTGTTATTAGTCGTTGTGCTGATAACTACATTTTACGAGATCAATTATAGAGTATATATGTGTAAACGTTTGTTGCGTTGATCCTTACACTTTTATCTATATTTGTTAATGTTCTACTGTTTTCGACAAAATCTGTACGGATTTATTAACTTTTAGAGGATCGACAAGGGTCAACAGAAAAACAAAGGAAAATAGACATTCGTGTTTTAAAATGGTGATTTCAAATATGGCATACAACATAAACTTTCTGAGGTATTGGGGGTAGCCGAGTCCAAATCTGAAAATAGACATTCAAAATTCAATATGGCGTGTCCAATATGGCGACCGAATTACTGAAAGATTGATTTAATTCTGCCTTGGAGTATGCGGAATTTCATTTTTGGACAAATAATAAATGCACAGACATATTAGGAACTTCCTTCCAGATTCGGATTCTTCAAACTCAAATAGCCTCGAATTTTAGAGTTACATGTTTGTTATACGAAACTGTTTATTTTTAGCTACTATATAGTGGACACCCCGGTCACCTAAAGGTTAATTCTATAGGGGTAACTCGAGTTCGTTTTTGATCATTGTCATTTATTCCCCTCTGTTTGTATCAGCAATTCCAACTTTCATCAAATTTTGTTGCTTAAAATTGTTGTTTTCGGACATTTTGTCCTCGGATATTTTCTGTAATATTGACCGGGTGTTTTGTCAATTTTCATTTGTTCTTTTTTTAATAATTATTTGTTTAAATTGATTTTCATTTTTCAATTTTCCACTGATTTTGTATGTTACGTTTCATCAAATTTTTTTATATTCTTACAATCTTATCTGTTTTTTTCCGACGATTTTAATTTATTTCAACCAATTTTTTTCTATATTTTTATCATTTTTTATAATTTCCCTCAATGTTCTTACTAATTTTAGTTTTTGAATATTTTAAAAGGCTTCGACTGCTATAGTCAAGTCTTTATACATTTTATTAGTCTTTGGCATTTATTCATCTTATCGATTGCCTGTTTGTTAGTTTTTTTACATAATTCGCATTTTTTCATTCCTTGATTTAACAGAGTTAAAAGTGTATAGAAAATGTAAATAAAACGACAAAGCAATTCAAACTGCAGAAGAAGCATATTACACGAAAAAAATCATTTTTTTAAACTCATGCATTTAAACGCGCCTTTATGCGGCTGTTTTGTGTGTGTAAAGTAAGTGTCTTTTACGCACTATAGTGCGAACAATTTTCATACGCGAGCGCATTGCGTGCACTTACAATTTTTCTACAACCACATAAAAGTGCGTTTTATATGCATGTGTTACAAAAAGTATCGTACTTTACGCACTAGTTGCACAATGTACATTAATGTTACTATATTCACTTGCAACTTGAAATGAATATAATGCATCATCAACTACTATCAACAGTAATCTCTATAATTACAAGAAAATTATACGGCTTCAACTTAAACAAGATTGAAAAAAATGAAATGAATTCAATCGAAGGCGATATTTACACATTGACGGATTAGCGGAAAAATATTATAATGCCAGCACTCAAAGTAATAAAGATTTTTAAAAGATAATCAATGTATACTAATTTTTTAAAATTTGTCTAATAAAAATTAGCGTGGAATTTTTCGTGCTTCTCATAATGCTTTTTTTTGCTTCTTAATTTTGTCAATCCACTTATTTTCTTTCAATAGTGGCTACAATTAAACCCTTTTACTTCACTTTTTATAATTACTTCGCCTGACGCAAGGCGGGCGAAGTATTGAATTCACCAACAAAAATTTTTCCGATTCTTCGATTTTGGGAATTTTTTGGTGGAAA
>JAPYZR010005377.1:0-11027 GCA_030522945.1 Trichopria nigra
GCCTCGAGAAATCGTTTTAAAAGGTCACGTATATTCGAATACACATACACACACGCGCGCGCACGCACGCACGCACGCACGCACGCACGCACGCATGCACGCACACACGTATAACTGACATTTATATAATTATATTGTAATTTTGCTGCAATTATTTTATTCATTTGTTTAAGTGTAATTGATACTTTATTCTTGTAAATAAAATTTTAGTATCCTTTTATGCCGTTAGACACTCGCCCATCTCCGTTTCCGCCGAAATGGTAGATTTCTTCGAAAATCAGTCGGGGTCAGAAACGTGCAGTCTGCTCCATTTTCGGACAAAATGCTCCGTGACATTCAAAATTTCATCACAGAACAGGCGATTCAGTCTTCGTATCGTCTGAGCGCAGAGGACTCGCAGATTATTTACGGAAATCCTAAAATCAGCGTGCTGCTTCAGAAAAATATTTCCTACGAAAATATCGTTAGGTTCAGCGCAGACGGTTCGAACAATCATAACGATCCGGGAGGTCGAAACAGTTCAAACGATGGATTCAACGATAATCCCTTTTCTAATAAAAATCCTGATGATTTCACCTCCAAGTCCTATTCGCAGATAATCGAAGACTACTCTCAGGAAATTGCGAACAAGAAGGCCATTGCTGAGCAAAATCGAATGTCAAAAAAGACAGGATTTTTTTCAAGGACTTCGGTAGACTCGAAAATCAAACGCAACAGTAAGACAATGTTAAGTCCGAGGGGTTCATCGTCCAACTCAAAAAATTCAAAGTTTGATGATGGGAAGTCAGAGAATAGGAATGAAAAATCGCCAACTCCGTTGGATCATGTGGAACAGCGAGCTGAATGGTTGGAAAAAATCATGGAAGCCCATCGATCCAAACGGAAAGATCCTCCATCTCATGCATTGAAAAACGTATCCAGAGAAGTAGCCAAAACTTTGACCGCTTTTAAAAAGAAACCTTCAAAGAATGTTGTAAATATTCTAAAAGACGAAACGATCCAAAACAAGACTTCCTCGATATCGGTTGATATCAAAACTACTCCCAGAGACAAGAATTCCATCCAATCAAATGAGAAAGCAAAGGAATATTCAATAACCGTTAATGCCAAATCTGCTGATAAGAAATCTGAAAATGACAGCCCTTCCGTGGATGCCGCTAAACGAAAGATTGATACAACTGAATCGAATCCAGTGAGTATAATTCTAAACGACTATACGACTGGAAAAGACGCAGGCAAAAAACATCCCGAAAAGCTCGGTATCATAAGTTCTCAAAATAAGTTAGAAATTCAAATACCGATTGCAAATGAACCATCCACAAAAAAATCTGTATTAAATGTGCAAATATCTACAACACTTGATGAAGATGAAAAAAAAAAGCAAATGGTAATAGTTGCAAATGTGGAACCGAAGAAGGAAAATGCGGTTCAAGAATCTACAAAAACTAAATCAATTTCCGAAGGAGACGCGGTAGCTCCGAGCCTTGCACCTTCGGTCAATACCGGAAATGTAAAGCAAATTCCTGATAAGCTCAAAAAATTAAGGGCATTAGAAAGTCGATCTCCGCAAGCAGATAAATTAAAGAATTCCCTGCAAACGAAAAATGGTACAATTCCATGGTGGGCAAGTGTTAAAGGGGAAGACCATGGCCTTCACGGAAACCCAATAATACCAAATCAAAATAAATTTACAGGTACACAAACGTCAAAAATTAAGGATACCTCAATTCAGAAAAACATACCACACAAGGGTAAAGTTTCAAAATCTTCAGCTCAGGAATCGTTGCTTTCTCAAGCTAAGAAAGTTCTTAGATCCGGAAAATTGCCGGAATATGAAGAAGCAAACATTAGTAGTAAGAAGACCAAAGGATCGTTGGAAAATTCTCGAATGTTTAAGGCAAGAGTAAGAAGAAGACGAAAGATGAATGCAATATCCAAAGTAATAATGAATGAATTAGAAAAACAAAATGAGAGGATGGTTGCCGAAGGAAAAAGAAAAACTCGAGTGATGTCAACGAAGACCACAGACGGAAAATCGGGTAAAGGGCAAGATTCAATAGGACCAAAACATTTAAACGATTTACTAGGTGAGAAGAAACCAAAAAAAGTAAAACCCACAAATTTACTTGATACGGTGAGAAAAATGCAAGATACTAATAAATTAAATGCATCAGTGAAAGATCCTAAAAAACCACCTGAAAACAAGAAAGACGAACAGAAGAAAGTGAAAAATATCAAAGATACAAAAAAAAGGTCAATTATACAATCGAAAGATGCACTTTCGAAGAAAGGAAAAGATTCCTCTACAAAACTATCAGTTAAGCCGTCTGATGATAAAAAGAAAAAAGGTGTAAACATTTCGAAAACCTACGTGCCATTTGCAAAAGAACCGATCAAAGAAGAGGATAGAAAATTAACATTGAAAAAATCAGATCCAATTATTTTAAAACCTAAAGCGACCAAGTTATCTTCGAAATTAAATGTCACAAAACAAGAGCAAGTTGCAAAACACACTAAAGTTGTTACATCACCAGATCCTCAGATCAAAGCTCAACCTTCTTCCTTGTCAAAAATAGATGAAGATAGTTCAAAATCACGACTTATTAGAAATAAGTTACGCGAATTGGCTGAATTTAAACATTCCGGAAATGATAATGAAAAGATAGATTACTCGGAACTTATTGGTAATGACAAACTCTTGAGAACTAACATTACAACTCCGAAAAAGGGGAATTTTATCGATTATAGCATACAGGGATCTCCAGTATCTGACAAAAGTGTAGCTGGGCAAGGGTCTTACGGAAATCCAGAAAATGCATCCGCGGAACAAAAGGACGTAAGTCCTAGTGTAAACGAAAAGTTGAGACCTTTTATTATTAAGACAAAGAAAGGGGATTTGATTGATTACGGACTAAAGCAAAAAAACAATCAAAAATTAGCCGATTATTCTCTTAAATATCCTAATCACGTCATTACGCCGATGGACGAGAAAAAAGTAGCTAAAGAGAGTCTCGAAATTGAAAAAAAAAAAGCCAGTAACGAACATTCTAAGCTAGTTATAAATACATCCAATTTGAAAAGACCTAAAATAGATCAGGGAAGTTTGGCTACAAAATCAATGCCTTCAAAGAAAGTAACGAAAATGTCATCGGCCGACAATAAACCGCCTGAAAATAGTAAACCTGAAGTTCCTATTGAAAAACAAACAGTATCGACAACGACCGATAATACAAATCCTAAAGTAATAAAAACTGAATCATCTGCTGCAAAGGGAATTGGGCAGAAGCAAATCACAAGTATCAAACATTCAGTCAAAAACAGAGATACGACAGTCAAAATAAAAACGTCAACACAAAATCTAAATTCAAACAAATCTGACATAAAGATTGGGAAAAAATCGACTCCAAATGTTAAAACGCCAGAAACGTACTTTAAGTACGGCGTTAAAATCAAAATTGAACCCAGTGATCCAAAAAGCCCAAAGAAGGTGAAAGAATTGTCCTCGAAATCTTTAGATAAAGCCCCTATTATTGTTGATCGTGTTCGTAAAGTAGATAAAACATCATCAGAGCATAAAGACAAAAAAATTGATACATCTACGAAAACACTAAAACCTATCAATATTCGAGCATTAATAGATGAAGCACTTAAAGAACATCATCAGTCACGTGATTCTAAAATCTTGGGCGATGCTGTCGTCACTGAGAAACCAAGTAAGAGATATGTAACCGTTAAAAAAAGTAAGGACGGGTCATCTGCAATCAAACTACCGGCGGTACAATCGAAGTCTAAATCTTTGATAAAAAAGTCAGTGATTCGTAAAGATGGCGTCGACAAATCATCTGTAACTTCACTTCCAAGACCAATAAAAACTGTAAATCCAATCGTGGATAAAAAGCTGACGCCTAAAGAACTGAAAAATAAAATTGATGGTACTGTTTCCAAATCACCTAAAATAGTTACTGTCCTAGGTAAAGATCAAAATGCTAAGAAAGGAAATATATCCAATGAAAAGTTGATAGATAAGAGTGATCAATCTGATCGCCGAAATGTACGAAGGAGTATCCAAAGCCCCAATGAAAATATGGCAAAGAAAACTAAGCTAAAAAATACTAAGAGCGATGATGTAATGCAACGGTCTACTGCTTTGAAATCAAAGACAGATTCAGAAAGTCCGCAAAGACAAAGCAATAGTTTTGCCAACAACGAACTGTCGATAAAGAAGATAACATTAGCAAAAGATCATCGATTCGAAAATGCGATGAAGCCGTCTGACAATATAACTCCAAGCAAAGTAAATGTTTCTCAAGTTTCTAAGAAGATTCCGGCTGAGATTATTCGGTCCAGGGATGAAATATCGACACCGAGTGATAAAAAAGCTATACGCAAAGAAGAGCGAACTGCACATTCAGCAAAAACATCAGGATTAAAACCTTTAAGAAGCTCATCAGCCAGTTCCACACCCAGATCTACAGGCAACAATAAAGAAAATATTCTTATAAAACAAATTTCAGACGATACAGCTACAACAATAAGAAAATTAATAGAAGCCCGCAAAGCTGCATTGCAAAAAAAAGAAGCTTGGAAGAATGAAATAAAAGAGTCAATGAAAAGTAATGTCGGTAATAAATCGATAACACAACTTGACACGTCATTAAAAGAAATGGCAAAACGGGACAAAAAAAAGATAGAAGACAATGTAAACTCTTCAAAAGTTGTACACGAATCTAAATTATCGGCAAGTACAGCATCCATAAATCCTGATGCGAAGGATTTGAACTTTTCTAAAAAGCAGCCCCGCTTAACTCCAGCTAGCGTTGAAGACATGAAAAGTAAATTCAAAACTTCCAATAAAATGAAATCAATAAGTGATACACCATTAAAAGATAAAGCGAAAGATATAACGACAGATTTTCTTGCGAAAACATTGGATTCGGCAAACATTAATTTCGAAAGTCAAAGAAGTGCTAAAACGGCAGAAGAAGACGAAGAAGAAGAAGAAGACGAACATCATAATGATCAACCTAAACAAATATCCGTGGAAGGACATGCTTTTAAATCAAAAAATGTAAAGGATGAATCCGTAAAAGAATCTTCTGACATCGAGGATATCACTTTAGTAAAAAAGACAGCGAAAATGTGGAAAAGGGGGCCGCAGGATACTGAAGAAATGGAAGACATTTTCGCAAAAAAGATTTCTCCAGTTTCAGAATCTGAGACAGATAAAACTGAGGAACAAGAGCAAGGAGAATTTTCTTTGCTTTACTTTAAAGGTAGAAAAAAATATCCGGAAAACCTGACGCATTCATCCAGCATTAAGGCCTCGACGAAGAAACTCGGGCGCAGTTCAGTATCCATGCCTACGCGTAAAGGCAAAGACCTAGAGGACATGTTTATGAGAATTGAATCACAGATTGATATTGATGATGAAGATGTGCTTGACGATGAATTAGATACTTATCTAAAGAAAGGGAAAGCAGACGATTCTGCAAAATCGGCAGATACTTCGTTAAATAAAAAGAGTCACGTAGACTCCGGAGAAGAACATTCAGAGGCGCAGCCAATGTCTTTGTCGCCAGAAACTGAAGAACCCACCGATATGTTTATGCCTATTAATACCAAATCCACCCTACAGCCAGAAAGTTTGAAAGCGAAAGCAGAAAATCGCGCGGAACTTTCTCATGACTTAGAATCTGACGATGAAGAAGACGAATTATTCGTTTCGCACAAGGAGGAAGGAGGAAAATCCGGCGGTTCTGGTAACACTGGATCCTTTCCCAAAAGCGGCAATTTCAATGAGCACTCAACCACCAAGTCACCCCATAAGGAAAGTAAACCCTTAGAGGATACTCTTACGGCTCTGATATCGGAAAAGCCACGCGAGAAATTCCTTACGCGTGAAGAGTTGAACAGATTTTCCGTAGCCCACATGCCGAAACGATCTTCCAAGTTCTATCAAGAGAGCGTGTACGTGCCGAAAAAACATTCGCACATCACGGAACACTACGATTCATCTGAAAGAAATCTTATGTATTCCGTTTGGTCGAATCGATTTGACTCCAGATACGTATCCAAACACACGGAAAGGATGGATAGATGCAAGTGAAAATCACTGAGTTTCAGTGTAAATACGAGTGTACATTTGAAAAGCAAGCAGTCTAGTATTTACTCTAGTCTAGTATCTAATCCTTTTGATAGTTGCGATGTACGTAATTTGTTTAATAAATGAAGTTTCATTATTTAAATGTGTACAAACCAATAAAGTGTAAATTTTTTCTGAATGTTTAAAACAGCCGGAACTATAGGGAGGTCGAAGTCCATTAATATTGTCAAGATCTCCGTTATACAAAAATTTTGGTATACGTAACCAATTTCCATAAGGTAAACTGCGTATATTAATGAGTTTAAATCATTATTCTCAGTCATTTTTGATCATTCCGAGAAATAAAATTAAGATCGAAATAAAAATCTAATTTGATATGACCTTTAAAGTCCGGTTCATAGTGGATGATTTATAGCGACAGTACACGCCGACTTATAAATATCTTAAAACAACCCTCTCGGCTGGTTCATCCTTCATCCGAGCGAGCGCTCCGGGAATCCTGCCGACTCCGTAAATCCCCGAGATACCTGAACTCAAATATCGCAGGTATGTCGAGGTTTCTCGTCGCGAGCCACAACTTCTGTGCCCCCTTCCTACGACTGTCAGCAATGGAATTTTAGTAAAGAAGGTTGACCGATACATTCGGAAAAATCGGGGCGGAGACTTTCGAAATGGACATTTTTTTCACAGCGGTCAAGAATACGGTTTTAAAAGAGCATTCCTTACAATGAGACTCGTTAATTCCATCGTGTATTTTTCAGTGCTCCTCACAAATACTTGAATTATTATTTTTATTTAATTAAATGTTGATGAAATGTAAGGGATCCGAAAAGTTTTTACTTCTTTACTGGCAGATAAAATCAAAGTAACCGCCAACCACTTGTCGGTCGTAGACAAAAGCCCCAGTGGCCCCGTTTACTTGACAGCGGCCACGTGGCAAAAGGTCATGGCGAAGTACCGAGCATCGATTGTAGCATATCAAGCAGCTAAATGCAGTTTTTCGAACTCTCGGACACGCGCTTACGATCATTTTTGACAGGTACAACGTAAACAATTCTAAAAAATAAAATTAACATAAATTACCTTTCCAAAACACGAAACATCAAAATTACTTATCATGACAATAAACACGAACAACGCTGTAATATTCGGATGTTGAATTTGCAAGATCCTGTTTTAAATCGAACAACATCGAGAAATTCATGTCCCTCGAATTTTAATCCAGCGGATTCATTATTATTTTTTTTTTTTCAAATAAAAACGAAGCTCATCTTTTCGTTCAGTACTAATCCCAACGATGGAATGAGAGTTCGCGAATGAGAGAACCGAGAAATGCATAAAGCGATAAAATCGTAAAGTGACATCGCATTCTAATCCTCTTAAGCGATCAGCGCGCAAGATACGCAGCCATGTACGTGCGAAAGCAGAAAACCGAAAGAAAAACAGGTCTTGTGTTTACGAGCATCTGGTTGATGCGTTGTTTGCGTATGGCTACTCTTTATTGAATTGTGTTACACGTGTATGAAATTCTGATAAAATGAGAAACTTATTTTTATTTTTAAGTAATTATCTGTTACTTTCGAGTGTCTGCGGCAAGACAAATGGTTCAATTGTGTTGTGAAATTGGCGCCAGAAAGATGCAGCAGTTCGGGAGACTTCGAAAAAGCATTGGGTCCAGTTGAACAATGGGACGCGTACAGCAATAAGACCAGCATGAAATGCATCGAGGCGAAGTCGCCTGTGTTCATCGAAGTCCTTGCCGGTAGCGCTAATTGAGTACGCATTGATACGTCGCTCGGCTATAAATCGATTACATTATAGCATTCGGAAGGAATGCGGACCATCGCCCGCCTTATAAGCACCCTGTCGCGGCGGATTTTACATTCTTGCCTTTCTGTTCGTCCCTTTACTTTTCACTGAAAATTTCATATGCATGCGGCGCGCTTAAAATTTTCAATTTTACCGCCGTCCACTGCACATACATTGACTGATTGTCAAACATAAGCGATAACGTTTCATTCAAGCATTCTTTACTTTACGCCTTTTAGAATTTCTTCTGATATCCTTGAATGCGGCAAACGTGAAAGTCCGATGTTTAAATTACGCTTCTTTAATGACCTATTCAATGAAATTACACTTCAGCCGTCTTAAATTAAGCATTGATCGAATAGAAGTATAGCTAGAAAACGATTGCGCAGAATTCAGTAATAGCCGATAGATTTTTTTTAACGAAGGAATACGTTTGTTCGGGTTGGTGAGTCTGACAAGGAGAACACCCAGAAGTGGAGATGAACAACCGGGAACGTTAGTTGTTCATCGAATAAGAATGATTAAATTCGATCAATGAGACCACCATGTAAATTGATATATATATTTGTTGTAGAAATACAGATTTTAGCATCCATTTTAATTTATCAAACGCATTGCTTCCTTAAAGTATAAAGATATGAATTGAACGGAATGTTCACGGTTGTACCGACAAAAATGATCATGTTTAACCAGGAACTTGGTTGGAAATTAATAAATCTTCCAACGAAGCTGGAACATTTATCAAGAAACTATTCTTGTTGTAGGCACTGATGTTCAGTAACAATCGAGTATGCCATCAATCGGTCGTTTTGACATCAACCAGCCTCAGAATCTCGTTCGGGAAAACCAATGCTACGAGTTTCATCGGTTCTTTCGCTCCATCTATGTCGAATCAGCTGACTGAGACACGAGTCGTGATGATGTCACTGTTGCAACGTGCTTCATGGGTCGCGCGACACCCACTTTTGAGTAAAGCCCACGCACCCTCCGGCGTCGACGTCACATGGATTTCGTTGCATGGATCGTATCATCGCCGGACCGAGATCCACGATATTCATATTGTTACCTACTGCATGTACTTCTCTTTGTTTCTTGTACCGTATGATTTCCCCGCCCATCCTCGATATACAGTTATCTGTTCTCTTCGATGACTTTCCTCTCTCGTTCCTTCCAATTTCTCCGACACTTCCTCGCCCACGCCTCGCATCGCGAGGCCATTTTTCAATCATTAAGGCGCGCAGAGAGTGTCGAAACGGTAGACGCATCTTTGTTTTGATGCAACGTCGATCGAGCCATAAGTGAAAAGTGATCATTCATCTTTGTATCATAGTTAAAATTAGTAAATATGTAGTCAAAGAGCTTTAGAAATGAAGATGTTAATTCTTTTTTATCCTTATGACATGTAAGAGTTAATATTAATAACAGTCAAAACCAAAGTTTAGCACAATAAATATAGAATTCTTTGGCTTCATAAAACAAGACGTTTTTTTCGTTATGACATAGAACGTAAAACAGTGGATCCTTTATTGACGTATCGATGACGACCGAGCTCTAGTGAACGAAATGCCGAAACGACAAACCAGCGCTGATGTTCAGTTATTAACCTGTCGCAGCATTTGAATCCTAATGCTTCAGCGAACTTGTATAATCCGTTGCGGAGTATTTACAACGTTCCCAGGTCGTTAGGTAACGTAAAACGAACTTTCCTTTCCTCTCAGCGAGTTCGAAGAAGACGTAAAACGCATATTGTTTTGGTCACTTGCGGCCAATCGAGATTATGGAAATCAGGAGAAAGAAACGCTGTAAGCTCGCCAATTTTGGTTAGTATATACTTTTCCGCGGAACCTCAAGTATTTAGAAAAAAAAAGTAAAGATCTTCCTTCAAGTTCAGGTACTCAGAGGGCAAAGTATTGCCACCATCTTTTGTAGCGCTGAAATTGGGTTCAGAATGATTTTGTTATTTGCAAATAGAAGGTGAATTCGAAGTTATTATGCAGAGAGCTCGTAAACATACCCTTTCATTGGCCACTCCCAGAAGACCCGGTTTCATCAACGGCGACTCGATTTCCAATGCTTGAGCGAGAAAAATACGCATTTCTATACGTGGAAAAAGCGAACCCCTCCGGAACGATCGTCGAATGTCCCGTGGGTATTTAACGTTTATCCCGTAACAAAGTAATTACAAATGTGAACACAATGCCGTTTAATCGATCGCGAGATCGACCTCGCCGGCGAGCGATCTCGATTTGGTTCCCGAAGCTAATTGCCGGCCAGAATAGTTGGTGCGAGTGATCTGCACTCACGATATTGCATTTGCGTAAGCGACCACTCGGCCATGCGGCTACTATAATGCCCAGTAATCAAACGCTGAGCATAATTGACGTAATTACACAGATCGAGCCTTGATTTGGTTTCTAAGCTCTGGCTAAGCTCCGGCCTTAAACGTGCGCATATGCCCATTTTCCAACATCGGCCCACGTAAGTCGGTTTCGTACTGGAGAACCGACTTTTCCGAGATATTATCGATCGAGCCTTATTCAAATTTCCCTCTCCTCCAAGATTAGATGGTCGTACCAAATTAGAAAAACCAATTATCGACATCTGGAAGTTGTACTTCAAAACATGCGTACATTGATTTTCTGACAGTGTAATGTTAAATTTTAATCTAATAATAAGATGCCTATAAAGTGGATCTATCTGCCTATTTCGAGAGATATATATTGCGATTGATTCGAGCCGAAGTATCGTAACAAGAAAAGATCACGTGGGATGTCCTCTGGAAATCGAAAGCACAGCGGGGATGAATAGGAGAATACATCATTCGGCTTGGAAGGAAAGGTGAGGCGAATATCAGTCGGACTTGGTAAACAGGCGTGCCTTTTGTCGCGCACGCGTGTATTGTGTACGCGTTGTCCAGATATGGCTGCCGTACCGGTCCGGCGTCCTGCATCGCAGACTCTGAGTTCCGAGAGTCCTTGACGCCCACTCGTTCGTCTGTATTCTGCGAGAAGGTGTCGCTCGATCGTCGCAACGCCTATATTTACTTCTTGCTTGATAAGTATTGGACGATTACGAACTATAATTATCAATTACGCTAAAATGGCGTCCATAAACG
>JAPYZR010005379.1:0-10903 GCA_030522945.1 Trichopria nigra
GAATTCTTATGGGGACAGTCCCCAAAACTGCCAAATGTCCCCGAAACTGCCACAATATCACGAAAATCGTCCCTGAAACTGCCCTTGGATCTAAATATGGTCATATATCGTTATATTTCAATTATATATGACCATGTATAATTATATATGGATTTTGACCTGATATAAGTATATATCTGAATATATGGTTATATATGGTTCAGATATAATTATATCTAAATCCATTTTTTCCCGGGAAAGCATTACTCATTATTTCCGAACAAACTTTCTGATTATCCTATATTAAAAATTCATAATTAATACATGATAGGATTTCGTCGTGTTGGTATTCACGATGTATTATATTTACATTTTATATAATATTTCCTTGTTCTCTCTTTTATTATATTAATACATAATATAGATTCACAAAAAACATTCCACATTCGAATGTTGATACAACATTATTTTCATGTGCATTCTGAACTATACCTAGTTAGTTGGATACTGGAAATGTCAGATACGTGAACCTTTGCAAAACATGTTCCGTTCTCACTAAAGGAAACGAGAACGAAAATTACAAGGAAGTGTCCCGCAAAATACAGTTGAATTTACGACATCAAACACTCTTTGTTTACGTGTGCGTAAGCTTTGAAGATGATTATGTTTCAAAGTGGTCGCGCGCGACTCAAAAGAGACCCCGTTTTAACTGTCCGGCTTCCAGTAGTGACTCACCATCATGCCCGTCTAACTTGACCGAAAAGTGGGTCAATCCAAACGAATATGGTGGTAATGGAATAGTATCCCTTAATTAATTTAGCGCTTCGAGCGCCGAGTTTCGGGAAGAAGAACTTTCTTGAAGTTTCGAGACTGTAATTGCATGATTATAGGGGATGTATGTCCCGAATTTATTTACTTTTTATTTTACTTGTTCTTCTGTTTGGGGTGTTCTCTCGTATTTATAGAACCTTTTTGTCATGCTCTTATTGGATTAATCTAATCTTTATTCTCTATGACCTATTGACATTATCGTACTTAGCCTAAAAATCGACTTTGGAATCTACTAATATCTTATTTTTCCTACTAATTTGTCAATGACGGATAAACATTTGGTCCTGGGCCACATGTAAACGCCGATATGTAACCGGAAATATCTAAGATTACATCTAACGAGTAATTAGTAACATGGTCCCATAATTTCTGTCACAGAACCAGACTCTAATGCTACGTGCGTAGCTAAACACCGAGAAAGCCTGGCTATGCGTACTTGGTTGCTTCTCTCAGCACATGTTACATACTAAAACCACGACACCAACCAGGCCGTACGTCAAAGATTTACTGCGACACCGAAGTCCAAGAGGCGTCGGATGCTGTGTTCGTGAAATATAGTCGCAAATCACGCCAAACCATGTTGTGCTTGAAATTCCGATCGAATTTTCGATCCGAAAACCATCGAATAGTTAAGTTTCAGGGATTCTTTATAGGTTGGGAATAAAATTAATAGACGAGGGAATTAATCTTTCATTATAATTTAATAAATTTTTAGAATTGTGAATAAAGGAAATTAAATTTATAATATCGCTTACTTTAAACTAAATATTTCAACTAAAACTCAACCGCGATAATGAGACAAAGAAACGTATCTATCTCTATTTATTTAGAAAGAGTGTTAATGACGAGTTATTAATGAAATCCCAAATTTTTAGTCTCCGCAGCATTTGTTGCACGTAAAGTCGTGTGAGTGTTACAAGCACGACACATTGAGAGCATCTATGGTTGTACCAGAAAGGACCGTACACCGAAGCCACTATACGGTAGGAAAGAGTAGGAGGACGCAGCCGGGAGAACAGTCTAATTGGATGCCGGGCGCAATCTTGCGGTCTCCATTTGTCATTTGCTCGTGCAAACGCGTACTCTGCCGCCTTTATACCTCGCTGTATCGCGTATATCACCAAACTAACGCTTTGAATATCGCTGATGCCCATCCGAAGTGAATACGAACTTGTAAAAGCCTCAATTACATTTATAGTTACGGTGAACATAAATCTAAGAACCGTTAAACAAATTTTTTCTCGCGTAAATTAGACAAAATCGATTATCTGCATAGCAAAACTATAAGATCTTCCCCGGTATCGGACGAAAGGGAGATTTACAACAAGATGGCTGATGAATGGATGGGTTGCAGTATGGATAGAATGCCACCCTTGAACGATAGCGAAGTTTCGCATTCCGGACAGGTATGATCAGTCTTCCATTATTGTCGGTTCGACTGGCCTTTGTTATCCGTTGGCATTTCCTCTGGAATCAAGGTGCATCCCTTAGATTCAATCCTGCCTCGCGCTTTCTTGCCAGGGAACCTTAGAGGACAATAGAAACTCTTCATGAGCGTGGCTTTCATTGCTGTACGGTGCCGCCACTTTATTAACGGAATGACACCAATGTATTGAATTCCAATGAATTCTTAGTTCCGTTTAGTGATTGATTAAGATCAAGTTAATTGTCCTTATAAAATTTTAATGAGTCCTAAAAGTTGGGCATGTTATTCTTATTCTCACTACCCTAAATTTGTCTTTGGCACGTTCGCATCCAACTGAACTGTACAATTTCAAATCGAATGCCAGAAAAATCTCGCGCAAATTCCAAACGAAACGAAGGAAAGCGACGAGACGCAGCTGCTGCGAAGGAAAGACATCTGTCATCCCTTTCTCGCATAGATATTCGTTTTACTACAACCGAGGCGCGCGTTATGCGTTTCGAAATTCTGAAAGTACGCATTTTACGCTGACGTCGATCAATAGTTCTTACTGATTGAACTGGAAAAAGAATAAAATCTTCTACAATTTGCTGTTGCGCAATAATTGGGATAATACTAAACAAAATTAAATCTTAAATTACAACACCATTTTTATGATTTTCCCTCCAATTATTCGGTACGCACTAGAACAATACTCGAGATTTACCGGCGAACGGTCTTCTATTAATATATGTTTGCTGAGCAATCATTCATCGGTAAAAACTACGTAAGAAATACACAATGATGACGAAAGAAAAATCACTATTTTCGTTGGACAGAGCATTCGCGGAAATCGCGGAAAGCTCGGGAAAGTTAGCGGAAAAGTTGGAGTGGAGTTCGAGGTCGAGTGAGAAACAATCCGGGCTTCGAGCAGGATGGAGGCTGCTGGTGGAAACAGACTAGTTCCAACGAATCCGGCAGTTCGCGCGAACAATACAGTGTGGGGTGGGGTTGGAAGGTACAGATGGAAGAGGACGAAGAACCAATATGTAGTCCTCCATCCTCCCGGTGTTGTCTCTCTACTTGCGCCACCAGCGAAACCTTTGTTACTTGTTAGTGACTTTTATCCAGTTGCCTCGGGTATTCGATTTATATATCTCTCTCTCTTTCTTTAGGATCAACGTCTTGCATTTGCCGGGTCCACCCGCCTTCCATCTTCGGACGGGCTACCCTATCGCTTACCAACAGCCCGCAGCCTCCTCAAGTCCGAACTTATTCCTACCAACTTATTCGGATTTCGAGCCCGTAGGCAAACTTCTATCCTTCATTTTTCGTCTTCGCAGTATACCGTCGCTCTTTCGAATTTAGACCGTGCCGATGTACCTCCACTGTATTCCCGAATACCCGAAGGTATTCTTTATTTCACGTTGCAAATTACGCTATTTGTCTGGTCAACTTGCAGTGAAATCAAAGGATTTCAAGTTGTTACGTTAAATGTATATCATATTCCCGCAAAAAGAAACTTTGTGTATGGTCAGTTTCCAGATGGTCCTTACAAACATCGTTGTAAATAACTAGTTATATTTATTTTCTGTATGTCTGTGTCGTTGATAATTTTTTACTTCTTTTAAGGCGTACTTTTCTGCACCTGTATCTGTATTCGTATATGCGTGGGTTTAAGGTGTAAGAAAACTTCTCAAAACCTATATCACGCGCAGGAACAGGTAGTCCTAGGTATATGATGCTTCTGCATTGTTTGTTTTACGCGTTGTATGATTTACATTAACAATATTTTGATAAATAAACAAGCTAACATTACTAGAATATTACGTTCCTCAAAATTTTGGATCATGCATGTCTGATGCTTTATCATAACATGTACCTCTACGTGAAATCTTCTTTGTGTTTACTTGTCTCTATAATAAAAGTTTCTACAGGTTTCAAATTGAGATTTTGCGTAGAAACTTTCGAAACTTCCTTAATTATGTAATTGGTACTGATTTCATTTAATTTGTAAAGTTCGACAGAACAATATCATTCATTGAAAGTTTTATTCAATCCGTATCAATGGTTCCACAAACCGCCTCATTAATGAGTTTTGCAGAATCAATAATTTGGAAATAACGATTCAGTAGAAGCTTTTAATGAAAGCTGCTATTTCTGGTTGGATTACTTTCAATTATGGACATTCGCGGCAGAAACTAAAGAAATGCGAAACGAATCTTTCAAACTAAAAACGATATTAATGGAACTCTCTGCCGTAAGTTTTAAGAAAACCAATCATGATTTGTGTCTGTAAGGGTCGACATGATTATATAAAGATAGAAAGGATAGAAAAATTGTGAATCGTAAAAGTAGTATTGTGATCTACTGTAAAAATAATGTAAGATATCACCAGCTTCCAGCCATACTTGTCATGAATGCTCTCTTACCATCACAATCACTTATGACATAATCAGTGGCATTGTTACTATTATCTAATTAATTGATTTATTCCTCACTTCACCACCTTATGATAATAGTAACGTTTCAAGCGTAATGAATATTGGCGTCCTGTCTTAAGAAAATCTGCATGAAATCTACAGCTTTGAAAGCTATCGCAATTTATTATTAATTACGGAAACGAAAAAACTTCTAAAGAAGAAAAAAGGAGAGGTAATCCGATTTAATTCGAAAAGTCTCTCCTCTTACCGTAGCCCAGTAATGGAGGTACACCGCGCGCGTGCTCGACTCATCTGCAATTCATTTCCTAAACGAATTTACAGGTACCCGTCGAACGACAGTCGAAAGTGATGGGAAGGGGAAAAGTTGCGGCTGAAGGAATAAGAAAGACTACGCGAAAAGAAAGGGTAGAAACTTGGCGAGCGAGCCATTTGTTATGCGTGAGTGGCGACCAACCGAACTGAACTTGCGGCAGAAACAAGGGTTGTGCCTCGCGATGCCGTGCGTACATAGCAGAGTAAAAGAGAGATGAGCAGAGAAACAAGAGGAAGAATGCAAACGCGAGAAAAGGGAAAAAAATAGAGGATGACAAAGAGACGAGAACGGACTGCGCCGAAAGAGAAAATACAAACTCAAGGGAAACTCCCTCTTCGGGCGGGAGAATAAAAAAGCAACTTTTTACAACTTTTACTTATCGCGCCTCGAACAGAATTCAAATACTCACGATGGGTACCACGTTTTTTTTAATTTCCTTTCTATCAGTTCATGTTTGTTGCTTCGCCTAAGTGTATAGTGGCGATGGTGGATGAAGAAGTGCAACTAGCGTAATCGATAGTACATTGCGCTCCCGCCCATTGTCTCGACTTCCCAATAGACATTTCATTCTTCCATATTTGGTTTCTAGATTTTGATGGATTATTCGGTTTTTGCTTAATCTGGATGAAACTGACACTAATGATGAAGAAATTGTCAATGACGTAGAATAGTGCTTCTATCGGATGAATTTGAAATATAGTGGCACCATGCCATCGACGTCTATGGGGGAGGGGGAGGGGCGACAAATCCAGGGCCAATTATCATTACTCAGCCTTTGGAATGGTCTTTCTCTCATTAATTTATCTGTCACCGCTACAGACCAAGAAAAGACAATACAAGAACGCAATATAAGGGGCTGTTCGCCTGGCCTTTTGTCATTTCTCGTATTTTTTCGCCGGACACGCAAGAAAGAAGATTGCAGTCGCTTTCATAACGGCTTCGCGTGTCCCGGAAGTTACCTTTGGTAATGGCTATATCCTTATGATTTAGCGAGAGTGTTTTCTTACTTTTTCCTACCGCGAAAGTGGCGTCCGCGTAATCGTTTGTCAAGCGTCGCCCGCGATCGCAGCATCCCGTTTATCCCGAAGATATAATAGCCGCTGCTGACTCCTCCTTTTCGCGGCCACGTAAAACCTTCTCGTTTTCGCGATGCTTCTTCTTTTCCACTCGACTTCTATGTATACGCGCTCGTCCGCGTGTCTGGAAGAAAAACGTAGCACCGTCCGTGCGATATTTCACCATCATGGCTATTAAAGGTCGTTTCGCAGATGAAGAAAAACGACGCGTCCTTCGCATACAGGAGGGCGTGCCGAAGATTTCCGACCCTGATTATAACGGGTCGAAAAACTCACGTTAAAGTGCGAACTTAATGGTGGCTGAATTGTGGCTAAGTGCGTACTTACCGAGAAATTCAGTAAAAACATTCGACGAGAGATTCAACTCTAATGAAAACAAATTGTTGAGTAGTAACTAATAACGGAATATTTGTTTGTTATTACACATTGAACTTTGCAAGCTCTTTTCTGATATTTTCTTTTTTAAGATTCCAAAGATCGATAGAAAGTAGGAAATTATTTTAAGAAGTGTTGATAATGAAGCTGATGAAAAATGAGATACGGGTGAACGAGAGAGAGAGAGAGAGAGAGAGAAGATTGAAGATAGAAAGGACCCAAGAGATAGGCAGCTATAGTAAGAGGTCATATAGACAAATCAAGCTTATTCATACATTAACATGCTTCAACTTGGGCCTTTGGGGTTATCAACACTGGGTTACCCACGGCGTACCACGAATTCCAACTTAGTGTCCCACATTACAGTTCCTCCTTCCGAGACACCTTTCCTCTTCCTGCTAGGCTTCACCTATTTCGCCCGCATTGAAAGCTAAAGGAACATCTTCAACGACGATTATTCCGTCACCGCTGATTTCACTTCCAAAATCTGCTTGTAATGGACTTTACACTGTTCCGATCGTTGGAAGACACGACCTACTTCCTGCTTTCATGACCCAGTGCAAGCTTCATTAATATAACTTTGGGTAAACCGAACATTGTGATGTGTACACGTATAAAGTTTCCTGTATGAGTGACACGAACTATATAGTTCATGTATACATTTCGTAAGATCGTTCGCGATGAGGTTCAAAATTTAATGCTATTTAAGTATTACGTAGAGTACGTCTACATTTGACTTATGGCGTACGTTATTGCCGTGAATATATCCGACGGTTTTTTGTAAAAATAAATAACCCTTGTAATCATTTTTATAAGGATTACAACGTTTTCTTTGCTGCTTTTCTGGACATTACAATTATAATGGTCGATTGAGTTGATTTGATTTAGTTTTTAATAAATGACTTGTTATTCGTAATATTGGTCAACTGCAGTTCCTAAAATACAGTTTGTTTATCCCCATCTTAATTTTGTCTTAAAACCATGCCCACTTTCCGAATGCATTAAACATTCAAGTATAGTGAGTCTTTAATTTATTCGGCCTCTGAAGTGCATTTGACCCAGTTACAACAAAGACCATGCACATTGACCTTCTTAACCTTTACGTCGAAATTCATAACTCTACTTGTCGTCATTATATCGTGATATCTATGTTTACCGGCAATGTGGGACAAAATGCGGGAACTTACTTCATGCATCAGCAAAAACGGCTAATTAACGAGATAAATCCGGCAAAGGAGGTGAATCCGCCCGACGCAAAAGGGAATTTTACGTCAAGTTGGCAAACGAGCGGACGGCCTCTCTCGGGCTGCCCAGTTTATAGAAGTTTAACACGATCTACCGATAAACACGGGGTCGTGGCCCCGTATCCACTCGGTTAGCTCAACGCTCGGCGCGAGTCACGCAATGCGCCGCACATCACGCAACAACGAAAGAATGAGGGAGGTGAGAAGGGGGAAGAAAGGGAGGACGAAAGCGTTAAAGCATATGCGTTAAAGCTCTGGCATACGATCGAATCATTAATTCGTAAACATTCCTTGAATTTTACGCAATTCGACGTGCGCTTACATCTCTTATATGTATGCTATTAGTCTTCCCTTGTCTTTTGTGCATGTGGAAAATAACATCTCCCAGGGCAGAAGTTTATTTCTTCAAACATTTTTAAAAATATTTGCAAATTTTTCTAATTAATAATGTTGGGAAATATAGGTACGTATTAACCTCATACCTGTCAAGACCTTTAGGTTATTAAACAGTTATCACGATAATTTTACAAAAATGTTGACAGTAAAACAAATTCAAGAACAATGTTTACAAACAAGTTTCAGTGTACCAATGAGATTTTTAGCGTTTAAAGCGCTAAAAGCAATCTCGTTTCATACTATGAGAGGATGAGTCTCATAAAAATTAGGCTTGTTTTTTTTTCAAATTTTCAAAAATGTTCAACACCCGATTGGAAAAATCGCATTTACCTGGAGTATACAAGAACATAATTCAAAATTAGGAGATTTAAATGCAAACATTCAAATATATAGGTCAATTCAGGATAGTAAACATGCAACTAGAAGGATACAAAAACGTTTTCCCGTACACAAAGATCTTACAACCAAGACTTAACATTGACATAAATCAACACATTGTCTAGAAAATGAAATGCGTCTGCAAGAAGTATCGTACAACTATCTAACTAATCGAACAACATCGTATAATATGCACTTTTAGCTTACTTTTATTTCTTTGTCTTGCAATGTCCAGCAAAATTTGCAAACATCCACATTGGCACACGTTCACCTCTCCAGAAAAATCTCTCGCAAGTGACGTATGTTTCCCATCACGTTCATTGATATGTACTTCTGATAAACATGTATTCGTGAGCTTTCGAAGTAGAGTGAGCGCTTTTTAGAACGATGGCAGATACCACCGCGAGAGAAGAGCTATCGCGTCATCGAGATACTGTCAGGCACAGAGCCGAATTGCGGGGATACGGAAGGCTCTGTTATTGGCCTGTGACGATAAGGGTCTGCCACAAATTACGAAATAGCAACCAGGATACAAAGAGAGGACAGAAAGAATACGAATAAGCAAATATGAAACTTGACGATTGTAGATAAACCAAATAGGCGACGTGTATGGAAGACTCGTCCAAGGTTGCGTTTAAGATGCCCAAGTCTGCATTTTCCGACGATGTCGGAAGTCGAGCAAATTTGTAGGCATGATACTGACGTTTTTTTATCTTAGTAAGCCATCCGTTTTGATGATAAAATTCAATCACGATATTGCTACTCGTCTCTTCCAGTGAACGATTCAAAGAAAAAAGTCACAAGATGAAACCGAGATAAATGTAAATGACCCTGTAGGTGAACGCTGGAAACGTTAAAAGTAAAAAGTAGGTGTATTAAAGATATGAAAAAATTATGAAAGTAAATGTATATAGTCGGGCAGAGGGGAACGAAGAAGAAGGAAGGAAAAAGAGAATCTACCGACGTGTTTACTAGAATCCAGTTGGAAAGCCACAGCCTCTCTATGCAGAGACGCAGACGAGAGGCCGGGTAAGGATCCTTCTCGTTACGGATGCCAAGCAAGGTATTGCATTACGTTTCTCCTACGACTCGTCGCGCACCGGGAATCCTTTGATCCTTCAAACCAGAAATGCCAAAGACGCCCTTTTCCCAGTTATCCGATATTTAAAAAATGACGAAAAAATTGACGCTCCCGCAGTCTTCCAGGGTTATTTCATCCCTTAATGGGGGAAAAATATGACTCCCACAAGATATGGTCTGCGAAATTTCTCGCTATCGCTTCTTATTTCATTTTATGAAATCTATGAATTTAACGACAACTTTTAATTACTTTCGGATTTTGAGTCATGATCATAATTCGCGAGACGAAGAGGATCCGCTCCTTCGGTCGGAGACACGTTTTGACATCAAGTTCTCTCCTCCTAGGGACGGCAGTCCACGGGGGACAGCTCTGCTGTTGACATTGATTGCTCCCCGGAGCTTTCCCTTCCGCTAAGACCTCTCGCCTTAGATCCTACAACGAAGGTACGGCCGGCTCAGACACCATAACCTCCTGCTCGCCTATCACTCGTGACTCTCGGAACTGCAAAATCCCGATTTCACCGTCATAATGACGTATACGGATGAAAATATGAAAATTAGTATAATATTATCTATATTTTATCCTTTTCATTAAGAGTACGTGTTTTAAATGTAAAGAAGCCATACGTTACGTAATCGAGAAAAAATTCATACTGTATTAATCGTTAAAAAAAATATTACTAATTACCGAACTAAAAACAAAATTAACAATGCCTTTCCATACATTTTTGTTAAATATGTATAAAATATGAATTATTTTCATACCTTCATAATTGATAAAGTCCATCCGTACTAATTATTCACATCATTCATGATACGCATTTCCATTCATCTCTTGCTTCATACCACAAAACCGCGTGCATAGTTGGGGATTCACAGAATTGCAAAGTACGATTTCACCGTCATAATGGCATAAAAGTTCCGTACATAGAAACGCTATATCGTCTTACCTGTCGTATCGTGTTTTCGGCTTATCTGCCCGTGTATCTATTCGCATTTGTAGCGGAGATTATGTAGCGGCGGATTATGAAGGTCAGTAAGAGATTATAAATGGCCTCAACGGAGACTTTCGGTTTCTGGTGTATTAGGAAGCTGCGAACGGGTTTTGTATCTCGCGACCAAACGGTAATGCTCACGTTACGATTGGTACCGGTTTTATCAATTCGAATAATAGCTATCGTGTTACTGAGCGCACGTTGGAGAAATTCACGCTTATAATCGCAACTTCTTTCCGAGCTGTGCAAACTGATGGCCTTAAAATTTTACGGAAGAGTCCGCGATGATATCCTGGTAGAAATTGCCTTGCCAATGCCTTTCCACTGGTCAGGCAGTGACCAGTTTTCCGTTTCGTGGCCCGATTTCAAGATACTGAACTACGCCTCATG
>JAPYZR010005380.1:0-12713 GCA_030522945.1 Trichopria nigra
ATAGAGGTATCTATAATGCGCCTATAGGAGCCGAAAACAGGTGAGGTTTAGACGTCTTCTCGCCTTACCGACCGATAATCCGACGACTAAAATGCCTTTAATGGATCCCATCCACGTCGCGCTATATAACGCCTATTTTTGACGACGCGCCCCGCTACCAGGACGTAACCCCCCCCCCCCCTGCCTTTATACATCGTATATATATATATATATATATATACGTGTGTGTGTGTGTGTGTGTGTGCGTGGATATATAATATAATATATATATGTACAAATGTATAAGTATATGTATACACGGTCACCTGATCTCTAAAATTCTTGGAGCCAAATTTCACTCCACAAAGAGTGATAATATTGAGCTACACTGAAAAAAAATTTGTTATTTTCAAGTAAATATTTACTTGAATTAAGAAAAGATTTTCTTGAATTAAGTAAGATTTACTAAAAATTAAGAATGAAACATTTACTTGAAAACAACAAATTTTTTTTTCAGTGTACTCTTGTAAAAGAGCGAATTCTCACTCTTTTACAGTGACATTTCACTCTGTTTGGAGTGTAAATTCTCCGAGTCACTCCAATGTAGAGTGAATTTTCACTCCATGGAATTTAGAGATTGAGAAGAGTGACGTGAAATGTGTAACGTATCGAAACGGAGTGGTCATCGCTCGGACTTGTTGTGGGTGAAATTTGACCGTTTGTATTTGTTTTTTTCTTTTATTCGTCAAACAAAAAAAAAAGATAAAAACAAATCTATCGCTACAAAGTAACGAATGCGAGAAAAACACTGTACACGCGCAAGATCTTCGCCACCAACTCCACGTCTATAGAATCGTATGACAAAAAAATATATATATATAAAGCGGAGAACAGTTCGAGGAAAGTCGGAAATGTTGATAAAAATGCTACATCGCAGAAATTTATACAATGGCATTGTTTTGAAACAATAGAAAAACGCTATCATCCTTTCGAATCTATTTTTCCCACTTCGAAATGTGAAGCGAGTGAGCACCAAAGGAGTTTCGAGATTCGTTAAATTGAAATTACGCAACTGAAGAAAGAATGGATTCGTCTATGTACACCCCATATTACACACTATTGTCTATTTTCACGACACGTATATAACGAATGATTTGTTATCACCGATACGTCGAAAAAGCCTCGTTATCTGACGAATCGTCACAAAACCCTTTTATCTTCTTTTTTTGTTTTTTCTTTTCTTCTTCATTTTCTTTTCCCTCCTTTTATTTTCTCCTTCATTTCTTTTTTCTACTTGTTCCTATTTTGTTTTTTTTTCATTTTTTCTTTTACTTCTCTTCTTTTTCTTCCTTTATTTTAATTTTTGTTGTTATTCTTCTTTGATGTTTTTCTTTTTCTTTTCTTCTTTTCTTCTTTTCATCTTCATTTCTGTTTCCTCTTTTTCTTGTTCTTATTTTCTTTTTCCTTCTTTTTGTGCATTTCTTTTTTCTTTTTCTTTTTTTTCTTATTTTATTTTTCTTCTTTTTCTTTTCTATTTTTTTTTCTTTCTTCTTTCCCTTTTCTTCTTCTTCTTTTCCATTTCTCCTTCTTTTTTTCTTATTTTCTTTTTCGTCTTTTTTATTTGTAATTTTTCCTTATTCATGTCAAATTATGTAATATAAGAAGCGTTTCGCGCAAATGGGCAATGAAAACAAAAGGAAATATTGATTTAAAAACAGAAGAAAAAATTGCAAAATATGCCATCTTCAAATTATTGAAACTCGATAAACCAGACAATATCATCTCTCAAATTACTTACGGTTTGACAATATTTTCCTTAAAAAAAAAAAAAAGAAATAAAAAACTGATAATTGCGCGACGATTACATACTGTGCGATATTTTTGTAAACGATATTCTTCAATAATATCTTGTCGTATTCGTACATAAATACGAAAAAAAAAAACAATTTCAAGGTCAGAAGATCAATAGTCAACCAGCACAACGCATCAAACAACTTCTATACGCCGCATTCGATTATAAAAAAAACAAGAAAAATCGAAAACAATGAATAATAATTGTCAAACAATTAATTATATGAAAATAAACGATATAATAAGCGAAATTTCCTTCACTTCATGAAGAATTTTGATAAAAATAACTTTCGCTCAAAACGACAATTAATATAAATAATGTGTCACAAATGTCACAATACTCAAAAGCAATATTTGACATGAACGCGCCTTCTTGTTGTCTTTTATTAAGGCGTTTTAAAATCACGTGCTCTTTGTTATACAATCTCCCCAAAATCGATAAAGCATTATTACACAATGCAAATAACGCCGAACTTTCCATCTGGAGGATCTGGAGCACACGCACAATCAACAATGTCATAAAGAAATGTAATTAGACACACACACACACGCACACACACACACACACACACTGAATTTTGTTTATTAAATTTATATCATATGTATACATATATATATATATTTTTTTATATATAAATATATTTATATCATATTGTCATCATATCATTATATATTTATATATGTGCGCGTGTGTATGTGTGTGTGTGTGTTTAAATTCATTAATAACAAACGTATACTTATGTAATTATCATTTTCATTAATTAGGATGAAAAAAAAAACAAGTTATTAAATGCGATCAATTATAAGAAGGCTGCCTCAATTATAAAAAAAGAGAAAAATGATATTCACTGACAAACGCGAAATATCTCTTTACTGAGATTTATTTCGACTTTCTTCTGCGATTGTAACAATGTTGCCGTAAAATAATTCATTTACAACGTTTCAATAAAACCAATTACGAAAGTAATTAAAACGCGGCGTTATCTCCGAGATTTATGAATACCACGAACGAGATGTTTTTTTTTTTTTTCTTTTTTATTATTATTCTGTTATTTTTTTTTTTACAGTGCCATTGTACGACCTTAATTACAGTCTTCTATGTGGTTTTATAATGAATGACTCCAAGAACAGAGTCGGTAAATACGAATTTAAAACAGCAGATTCTAGGAGGAGAAAGGAACATTTGATAAATATATATAATATAGACGACTATTGAATGTAGGTCAAGAAAATGAGATTCAATTAGATGACCGTATAAATATGTATTTTGGACAACTGGTATATATATATAAAAAAATCTATAAATCGTACCTCTTATTAATCAATCAAAACATTATGTTTGTTTTTCGTTGACCCTATATTACCGATAATTCAATGCGTTTGTGTATATGTAAACAATTATTCATTTGTGGCAACAACATGAGACAGAAGTCGAGTGACGTCACGATTCGCGACTCATCCCGTCCTCTTGTGTCGCACGTAGGATTGAAGTGCAAACGACTTGGAAGATAAATAATATATTTGATAACTTCGAAATAAATTTAGTCTTTGGAAATAATTACCGCGACAAGTATGAGATCATTATTTTTGTTTGTTTGTTTGTGTTTTTTTGTTATTATTTGTGCGATGTATGAATTTATTCCAACACTAATAAAGTGACATTTTTGATAAAATATAATTAATGCTGATAATGAAGTATTAAAACATGATTAGCGATAAAAAAAAATTTAAGAAGCACAAGTAAACAAAAAATTATGCAAACAAAAATAAAGAAAAGTGAAGTAAACAAAAAATAAAGTAAACAAAGAACTAATAAAACAGAATATAAAGTAAACAAATAATATAATGATCAATAAAAATTTATAAAAATGATAACAAATAATAACTGATGAAACGATAATATTATACTACACAGCTCGGATAAATTTCATCGGCTATAAATTACTGCAACTCGGGAAAACGTAAAAATTGTAAAACAATTTCTAGACAGAATCGAAGAAATGTCACTTCAAAAACGCAGAATGAAATATTGAAATAAACTTTAAAAAAAAGAAACAACAATAATTAATCAAAAAAACTTACAATCACAAACAATTACAGAAAATACAAAGGGGAAAATGTCATCAGACGAAAAGAAAACATTTTCAATATATACAGAAATGACTGATAAAGTGATAAAGACATTCCAAAAAATTACGCCCCCCTGCCCCTCCCCCATAACTTCTGCATTTTACTAATTAAAAATGTTTTTCCCTTGCGTACCAAAAATTAAAAAAAAGCAAAATCAAAACAAACTAATAATTTTACTACTACATACATTTTCACGACTACTATACCCGCATCGAATTCGATAATGGACTAATCTCTCATCCACCGCTTCTCAATACCTTCGCAAACGACTAATTATTTAACCGTCGTTAAATTTCCATGAAAACCTACGATCGACAGACTCATTTTTAGATTTAATAATTAACAACTTATCGTTCACGTCATCGCCTCGCCGCTTATATATATATATATATATATATATATATATTTCTTCTTCGACAAAAATGGCGGATCAATTGTAGATCGCGATTGGATTAGACCGAAGCCAGGCGTCGTCGTCGTCGATAATGGCTGATGGAGATAAGCGCGATAAGGGAAATAAACGAAGCGCCTGATGGTAACGTTTTCGCATAATATACAAAATGCCCAACGGCCGCGAGTGTTCTCAAATACACCTTGCCCTCCTACCAGCAACCAAGTTTTCGTTAAAGCGAATATATATGATTGCTATACATAGATAATACGGCAAAGTAAAGCCATACTCGGCCCCTGCACGTGCGAATCTGATGCACGTGTATGTATATTTACGACATTTTTTTTTTACGGTATAGGGGTTAGAGCATGCGCGCGCCATTTTCCCGCCTTGACGCATCCGCATGTGTTTGTAGTTTCTTGTCTTGTGTACACGCGCGTTAAACAATTTCCCATATATGTGTATAATATAGCACGAAAAAGGGTATAACCGCATATAATAACGGGCGGAGCAGAACGGACTTTCTCTATATAATATAACGACGAACGCCGTCGCCGAAATTCTGCGGGTCATCGTTGAACACGCCGACGATTTCTCTCTCTATATATATGCATATTTATACCGAGACTTTGGTGGCTTCACGCCTCGATTGCTTTTGTTCTGTAGTTTTACCTGGTGTTTCTTAAAACGGTTGATTTTTTAAAATCGAAATTTTTAGCGTGACTAAAAATATATATGTATATTCTTTGGATACAGTAATACGTTTCATACATGTATAGTTCTACGCTGATGGAGAAATCATTTTCGTCGGTTTTCGTAAAGTTCATAAGTATTGTCTATTTTTATTGATTTGTATAATATTATCTTCAATTTTGGACAAATTTTCAAAATTTTAATTCAATGTTGGAGAACTTTTGTCATTTTTTCGTGCATTTTCCTCATTTTTCATAAATTTTCGTCAATTTTCGTAATTTTTCGTTAATCTTTGTTAATTTCCGTAATTTTTCGTAATGTTCCATCAATTATTCGACCTTTATCGCCAATCATCGACAATTTTCGTAAATTCGTAATATTCTATCAATTTTCATAATATTCTATCAATATTCGTCATTGTTCGTTATTGTTTGTCAATCTTCATCATTGTTCGTCAATCTTCGTCAACTTTCGTAATTTTTCATCAATTTTCGTCATTGTTCGTCAATATTCGTTACTTTTTCGTCATTTTGTCGTCAATTTCGTAATTTTTCATCAATTTTCATCGTTGTTCGACAATTTTCATCGTTTCTCGTCAATCTTTTTTCAATTTTCTTTAATTTTTTTTAATTCTGTCTTATCTGTGGAGTTGTCGGCTGGGGTTGTTTGTCGCAGGAGCGAAGCCCCTAGTTTTGTTTTGCAAAACACTATCACAATTGTTGGAAAACAATCGACAAATTTGATAACACTTTTTTAATTATCTTTGGATAGAGATTTTTCGATAGATCTTTCAATAGTTTTTTGCAGAGCGATTCTCATTGGGTCTTCAATTGTTTTCAATGGATTTTTCATGCTATTCTTAATGCATTTTTTTTTCATACTTGTTTTTTTTAAAGATTTTAAAAAATTGTTCTTCAATGATGACTTTTCGCGAACGAACTTTGCGATTGCTTTGCTATCGTCAAATATATATATACGCGTCTCCTTTACGGAAATCAGGTAAATCCGTTATTATATTCCACCACTCGATATCCGCCTGCTTCTGACAAAAAACAAATCGACTTATTATCGCCGACAACAATGGAGCCGAGCGAAATAATTTATACCGATCCAAAAAAAAAGCCAGCTGTGCATTAATCGCTCCTCGAGAAATATTAACTACACGCGAGAGTTCGCAAAGTCTATTTAACGCTACGTTAACTTCTGTTTTCGGAATACGACTGATCAGGAAAACACCTCGTCCCACAATTTCCAGACCTCAAGAGTTAATGCAAATTTCACTTATAATAAATTCAATTGTCTACTACTATATATAATATTCTCTACCAAAATATTCTCTTCCACGGCCACATATTTTTTATCTTATGGCTTCTAAACCATTCAATGTAACATTTGAAGCACAACTTTCCTCATTTTAGCCAACATTTCAATGTTCATAAATTTATGTTTTGACAATAATGCGTTTAATCGAAAAATCGCGAGAGAGCATCCAAAATTTGACACAGAATACGTTCACATTTTTGGTACTATAAAATTTTCATTTCAAATTTTTTCACCCGCCATATTCAATACGATCCCAAAAACCCGTGAAGTCACGAGTTTCGACAAGATCCCAATCGCTTTTGAGAAATTCATCCGCCATTCTGAATTCTTAAAATCTGACTTCAGATTCGCAATCTACGACCCCAAAAACCACCGAGCAACGAGTTTCGACAAAATCCAGTCACTTCTCCGCCATTTTGAATTTCAAAATCCTGATGTGCGAGCTGATGATGAGGATTCAGCAGCCGAAAACAAAGAATCGAGCCCTAAAATCGTATACATTTCGACATCACGGATGACTCTATACGGATTCCTTTATACGCTCGTTTCGAGAGTGTTTGGTGTTTTGTGGTGCCGAATTGGAGCCGCCATTTTGCATTTTCCAAAAAGTTAACCTCTACACGTTGCCTCAAATTTTTGGGAGGGGAGGTGGTTCATTTGGCGAAGAATACTCCATATACATATATGTATATATATATATATATACAAACACATATGTCGCGTATGTATGCGATCATCGAGATGCACCTCGACTTTCGCTTTCGTGGAAATTACAACAGAGGAGCACACAGCAGTTGAATACCCATACAACTTGGCGACGAGTCATCGAGTCGAGTGTCAATGCTTGGATTTCACTTCACGCCACAAGATAATCGCAAAATCTACAAGACATATATATCCCTACAGTAGCGACAATCACAAAACTGAATGTCCATGCTACCAGTAAAAATAAAAAACACTTCTCCCTCCCATAATGTCACACTTTTTCCATGACCGAATTCTCTCTCACCCCCTCTCATGTCTTCGATGGATTGATGATTGCCGATGGCGCAGAGCTGACACTAATTAGTGGTGGATTGATCGGCGACACTACGATCGGAGGAAGAATGACGCGGATTAAAAGAAAGTGACATTATCGAAGGGATCGTTCCGCGTGGCTATTTAATCTAAACTTTCATTTCAATTTCTAAACGACGCCCACGCTCTACGATCCTTCTTCGGTTCTTATACCGAGAACAGAACGAACCGATAAAGTATACTTTATGCCAACTTCCTGATTAGATAAGCGACGACGACGACGACAAATAAGACGAACTTGAATTTCTACTCGACTCTTTATTAGTCCCAGTCGCGAATCTGAAATTCAAAACAGTTGTACGGTAAACTCCGTCAACTGTTACAATGCAACGACTTCCTCCTCCTATGTCGAGACCGGTTCGCAAGATTATCGATCGCCAATTACGAGTCTCCTTTTTTCGATCTCGAGGCCACTAAAAATACGTCGTCGTATTGTCTAGGCAAACTGCAGTGTCGGCCGACTGCGCGTAACAATAGGTGCGTATAATAATCACGGTCGCCAACTCGAATCCGGAAGCGAGGCCGTTGCTGTCGTCGAATTGAAGGACTCGTAGAAAAGAATTATCCGGCCCTTTCCCGGTATAGCTGCTTTTTCTTATTCCTACATGTATATCTTATTCCGATTGGCCGCGGGAAATCTCGCATAAATATATTCTCCTCCTCCGCTCCTTCACTAAAAAAAAAATTTGTTATTTTCAAGTGAATATTTACTTGAATTAAGAAAAGATTTACTAAAAAGAAGGAAACATTTTCTCAATTCAAGTAAATATTTACTTGAAAATAACAAATGTTTTTTTTTTAGTGTATACAGGCCATTTACAAAATTACGACTCGCGCGGCTCGGTGGGACTTTCAAGGTGCTTGACCGACACTCCGCGCCGAATCCGTCGCGATGATCTATAGATCATGCGCGCCACCGCTCTCTGCGTTTGTCTATCTGCGCGCCGACGACGCGAAAGAACGAGCGTGCAAAGATCGAACTACCGCTGTATAAAAATTTCAGGTTCCGACAGGAAGCCGAACGATTGTTTTCTTTTTCTCTCGGTTGTTTCTCGATTCCTCCCCGTGACATCCTGTACATTTTTTACTCGAATCGAATCGAACGATTAAATCGATTAACCACGTCGAATTTGAGATCGAGATAACGTTACAGTTCCTCTATATATTAGTCTTTTGTTTTTCTGGAAATTCGGAAAGAAAATTCGATAAAAAAAACTTTTAAAACTAATGATTTTACAATTCTTGTTTTTATAAAAAGTGATCGTTTCTGTATTTTTTTCCCGCCATATTGACTTAAGGATGTAAAATTACGATGAAGCTTTGAGGTTACGTTTAACGTAAAATTGCATTTCGACCAATAGCAGTACAGGTAAAAAGTCTGGACCGGTCCACTCAACCGCTTGCAGAAAAGTGCCCGCGACTTCATTCCTCTGGCGCCATCTAGCGTTTCCCGGACTAACCCAACCATTTATCAAAGTATATATACGGAACAAAAAGTATCGTTACAGGACAACCGTAAATATAAAATTAAAATTTGTATGTAATGATAAATCCGTCATTTATATCCGCATTATAAACTTCGTTTTTGTTCTTAAAATTAAAATTATACTTTTTTTTTCGGTGTAAGAATGAAAATGAAAATATTTTTTTCGCATTTTTCCCCCATTACTCAATTCTCAAGATATTGCATATATACATACAAATATACACGCGAACGAGACACGGACTCCCGTCTTTAGCATCTTTTTTACAATCCGCCTATTTCGAGCCAACTGCCCCCTATAACGGTACATCAAATACGTTCTCGATTCTACCGACAATGAACCATTCCGTTCCGGCCTTTCTTCTTTATATATTCTCGCCTTTTTATCTCCATTGTCTTAAACACGACTTCCTTTACGATTTAATTATACGTTCTACTTCTCAAAAACAAAACAAAAAATGCCCTAGCCTGAAATTTACATCTTTTTTTACACCCGCAACCCTTCTTCTTCGTGCAAGATTGAACTATACTCCGGGGACTAACTAAAATTGCAAATTACGAACGGAAGTGTGCCTGCATGCATGCATAATTGACCGCTAGAATTTTAGGGTAATAAGTCGGATATGCACATGGCCAACTCGAATTTCCTATAATACGACCAAGAGCAGCGGAACTACGAGGAAACGGTCTTTATTACCTCGACATTGGATTCGATTTTTTTTTAAATTTACTTTTATTTCATTTTATCTCCACTATTTCCTTGATGATAAAAAACGTTTTAGATCATTTTATTATTATGATTTTTTTTGTTATCATTCGTTTTGATTAAGATTAATCGTTTCCGAGGTTATATATAGTATATAGATGATTTGCAACTAGTGTCACACAATGCTTCAGCTAAAATCAGTAATATATACAAATGACGACTGATTCGTACATTTATTTATCGTTTATTAATTATAATTGCGATAGTTTAGAATAATTGAGATAACTAGAAAAATTTTATTAACGCAACTATTAAAAATGAAACGGGAATTGTTATTTCATATCGGGATTGTCACGGCCTTTATAGCGGCGGCAACGAGTACTACTCGAATAATTTCATTTTTTAGTTTTCATTTCAACAATATTAATCTACTACCAAGAAAGACATATATATATATAACAATCATCAATTTACGCCGTCATAATTTCTTTTTTACAGAATTAAACAAAATTTCTATTGTATCAATATACAGTATCCTCAACACTTTCCAATTACCGGAGGCTATACAGAAAATTCTAGAGGCGTGGTAACACTGGAGACCTACTACTATTTTATCTGGTTGCATTACAAGCACCTAAAATAGTTACATTCACTAACCAATAATAACCAAAAATTACTAAAACTACTAAATACCCCAACTTCTTTTTTTGTAAGTTAAAGCAGTAAAATGTACTTTAATAATACACCTTGAGTATAAGAATAAAAAATGGGGGTTTTAAATATTTTGCATCATTTTTCTCGGATTTCATCAACGTTTCGAACTTCAACGACATAAAGGAAAGGCATTTTCCGGCTACAATGATACTTGCAGTTATGTACTGAAAAAAAAAATTGTTATTTTACAAGTAAATATTATTTGAATTAAGAAAATGTTTCCTTCTTTTTAGTAAATCTTACTTAATTCATCAAGAAAATCTTTTCTTAATTCAAGTACATATTTACTTGCTACTATTCAAGTAAATATTTGCTTGAAAATAACAAATTTATTTTTCAGTGCATAAAAAATTGCATGAAACTTTCTATTGTGATGTAGTTGATAAGTTAATTCCCTTACCTATGTACACATCCTGAAATCCGGTAAAATATACATTTTATTAAAAAAAAAAAAAAAAAAAAAAAAAAAAAAAAAAAAAAAAAAAAAAAAAAAAAAAAAAAAAAAAAAAAAAATAAAAAAAAAAACAAAAACCACACAAAAAAAAACCAACACACACGTGCTAATTCGCAATTCCAAGCCTGCTGTGACGAATTCTCTCATTGTAAAAATAGAAATAAAGAAATAACCAGGGAAAATTACGCTGCTGTCAGAACTGTCGATTATAGTATAAGTATTAAACTTTTTTTTTCAAACGATTTTTTCAAATACGCATAAATATAATATACCGAAAACCAATTGTTATCGTGACGGACCGGCACGTATATGTATATAATAACAATAGCAGCCAAAAGTGGGGGAAAAAAAGTCCAACATCGGGTGAAAACATCTGATGCGTAACGACAATCTAATGAAGACGAGTTAGCGATATCGTTGCTTATTCAAACGGTGCAGTATACATAAATGCATACGTAATTCAGTCTTAAATGCATCTCCCGGGTCTCCCGCCGTCTCGATGAATTGTGCAGAACCGGTTTGATATAGTTATTAAATGTTAAAAATCCTAATCTCGTTCCATTAAGGAACACAATTATGGTAAAAAGCTGTTGCGTAATAATGGTTTGTATCTAAGATCACATTTGTTGGTTAGTTTCTTTTCTTTTTTATTTCGTACGCACAAACATGAATGCCACTTAATAATTACATACCCTGTTCGAATCAAAGTATTGGATTTTGGTCTCGAAAAAACATTTAAGAATTTTCAGAACTGAGACAATAGTTGTATATTGTCTTAAGTTTCGCGGCAAAAAATACTGAATCTAACGGATATCGATTTTCTTAAATCGACCAATTAGAAGTCGAGATATCATCCCCGATTTTCAAAAAAAGCGCATGCTAAAATAAAAAAAGAAATTATTACGGAATATACTAGACAACTAGTCGAAAAAGTCGGAATTATATATATATTTTATTAGTTTTACGACTCTACTGTTAAATTAAAATCAACGTGATTAATATCAATCTAAAAATTTATACGTAAAAGTTGAACATCGTTCCATTTTTACATTGCGTAACTTTATATTTCCATCCCCTGATCCTCCCTCCTCTCGGTGATATTCACAAATAATATAATCGATATTTCCAATTTGCGCTGCTGCCCTGTTTTCAATGCTCGACGGATCGCGTATATACTTCCATCCTTCGACATTCAAGTAAAAAACATCCACATTCGTTTTAATACTGTACAGCGAGTTGACTGTTTTAGTGCCAAAACAGATTGTGATAATAAACAATGTCGATACTGTACCGGCTCCTCATTGCTTAAATACTGCGTGGAACCAGGGACCAATGAGAAATTAATTATTGTCATATTCCACAAATAAATTGTTTCGTTATAGTAAGACGAATTTTCGATAAAAATTTACAAAATCTATAAAAATCAATAAAAATCAAATATAAAAAATCTTCTATTAACAACTTTATATATAACTATGTATTATTATATATGGTAAGTATACATATATAACACACGCACACACACACACACACACACACACACACATATATATAACAAAGAACAGCTTTGTTGAACATTTTTTCTTGCCTTTTTTTTTAGATACTAGGGTGGATCGATTAAAATGGCCTACCTTATATATACATATATATGCGTGCCACGTGTTTGTTTGTATCTCTCTCTCTCTCCCTCTTTCTTACTCCTGATAGATTATACTAAAAGTATATAAAACCGTCGAGTCAAGAGTCGCAAATAACAATATTACAAGATCTCATTTAATTCGATCATTTATCTTTTTTCTGCTATAATAATTGAGAGGTAAAACATCAAACATTGAGCCTATTGCGAAGAATGTGGGAGATATCGTAATTGGAATTTATATATAAGTTTTGGGGGGGGGGGGGGGGGGGGAAA
>JAPYZR010005381.1:0-14101 GCA_030522945.1 Trichopria nigra
AATAAATAAATAAATAAATATATAAAGTGATGAAATGAACTGAATGCCATATTATTCTCGAAGATCGCGTTCACTAATAGCGTCTATTCAAATTGTCATTGGATCATCAAATATACCATATCAAAATCTTGACGCACTTGCAACTTTATTCGCTTAGGAAACGGACAGAGTAAAATTGCTTTTCCATTTTCAAATTAATGAATAATAAATTCATATTCTTGGAAACTGACGGAAAAATTGAGTTTGTTAATATTTAAATTTCACTTTCGCAAAGTGTCGTAACGCCTGTAGCTGGGTGGCTACGTCTAAAGTACTTTGAAATGTACTAAAAAGTTCTGAAATTGCGACAAATTCGAGGAAAAAATGTATAGCAATGTCAGAGAGTATCTGGCTGCTGTTACTTCAGAGAATTCAGAATTAAAGCAGAAGTCGAGGTCAAGTATTCGAATAATTCGACCAATTTTAATTATTCCCGTAAAAGTCTACTTTTAAAAATAATGTAAAATTTATTACCTTTGCTTGACCGATATTTATTATTTGGTTACATTTTTAATTGTACATTACACATGGCAAAAATTGAACATTTTACAAGTAAGTACAATTAAGTTGTCGGCTTTTGAAGCGTTAGGAAGAAGTCAAAATTTTTAATTAATGTTTTAATGGAATCTTCTTTTTATATATGCGAAGATTTTGCACCTCTGTTATAATTACGAGTTTGCCTAAATCAAGCTTTCCCCTAGAATTGCCAGTATAGGGCTTAATTAATTAAGAAGAATAAAAATAAACGAAATATATGATATAAACATGTACGTAGATTATATATATTATTTAATTAATCTGTCATTGAATTTCATTTTTTCTGGCAGTTGAATTTGACAAAACGATTGATTAGCGTGAGAAGTCAATACTTTCAATCATATATACTCTTTTAAATTTTGATGGGTACTTGACATTCTTAATTCAGAGAGTCCATTGAATACATTAAAACACATTTTATAAGTAGAATAAATAAACAATGTGTCAGTAACTGAACACATTTTTGTTGTAATTTTCGTTTTAATGATTTCATTTTTGTATATGCATACATATTCAAAAGAGAAATATACATAATCATTATAAACGAAAACCAAAAACTCGAGCATACAAATTGTTCAAGTGTAAATAAAAACTGAAAGCTATATCGGTCTATGCGGATCTCACGGTTGCGATATTGACGACATGGCCGACACGAAAGTTCAAAGCTCAAAGCTTGATCGCGTGACAATGCACCTTTGATCGTGTAAAGCAAGCGAGGAAGAATGAAACTTTTTTTACAATTACGAAAGGAAGCATGAGTAGGTACGATTCAAAAATCGATCGAACCAAAAAGAATTCTGATGTCAACCATCAATGGATTTCTTTTTGAAATGTCTCGTGTGATGAAATTCTCTATAATCCAATAAAAAGTGGTGACAAGTGCAGGATCATATATACCTCTCTTATTATTGAATTTATTAAAGTATTTCCTGAATAATGAAACACAATCTAAATATAAACGATATCTTTTATAAATGATATAATTCAATAATTCGGCGATCTTCATTCGTTTCAATTTCAGCGATTATTGTCGACAGTGATTTAGACAAATTAGAAAGCAACCCGATTTTCTGGAGCCAATTTAAAAAGTCCATGGCTGTCGATATTGTGTACGATACATAAATACTTCAACAAAAACGTGAAGAAGATACCCTAATCGATCGCGTGGAATTTTAGGGGTGGCGATGATATATATTGGAACTCGTGGGAAAAAGGTCGATGACCGAATAGTCGATTCCATTCTCTGACGTAATTGCTCCTCTGACGCTCTCTCTCTCTCCCTCTTTGTCCCACCTCTTGACGAGGTTTGTAACTCCATTGTTTTTGTCTCATTCTTTTCATACATTCGATCCTCTGTCTCTCATTGCCTCCTTTTGTCTGCCTCCTTTCACGGTGTATTTATTCAATCTCTCTTTATCTCTCTTTTTCACTGCCTCATCCTCTTATCTTGTCATCTTTTTTCTGCTCGTTCCGTGACGATGTTTATGTTACGTCGATAGTATTAAAGTTTCTCACTCCCTTAGGGAACATCTCACATCGCTGACATTAAAGGTTTTTGTCTCCCTCGCAGCTTTTTCTTATCATCGCCATTAAAGTTTCTCGCACTTTCCCCTTTCTTCTCCGTTCACATTTATCTCTTTTGGTCTTGTGCTATCACCATAATTCATGGATCATGTTTTACCTCCTTAATCGTACCTCTTTTCAAATTTCACGAAAAGCAGATTTTCGCAGGGTAAAATACAGGCGTTGTTACTCGGATATCAATTTCCATTACTTATTTCTAGCACATTGTGATGAAATTTAATAAATGGAATAAGATTTCATCCATGAAAACTGCTTGTATCGATAATGTTATTCCCGAATCAGAAAAGTTAAAATGAAAATGTAGATTTTGTATCCACAGTTAAAAAACAGAAAATAAGACAAGAGTCTTGCAATACTCTAAAGAATACAAGATTTACATCATCCATGAAACGAAGGGGGAGGGGGGGGGGGGGGGGGGGGAGGGGTTGTACAATGAAGTAAATCTTGCTTTTTGACCAGCTCATTCTGAAACAACTCTTCTCTCTCCCTCCCCTTACCGATTGCATATCGAATTTTTTATTTACTGCGACAACTGCCAGTATATTGCGCTCGGCGTGTACGATTTACTGTTTCATAGGCTATTAGATTATTATTTTGTGCCCACAGTATATTTGTAATTTTACTAGTAAATGATACGCACACACGCACCCATCCCTCACAGAAAAAAATATGCTCGGTGTCCGAAATGACACCCAATTGGGTGTAAATCTCAATTTTTTTAGTGTTTACACCCATTTTTTTAGTGTTTACACCGACTTGGGTGTCATTTCGGACCCCGAACAATATTTTTTGGTGTACATTTCCGTATCATTTCGGACCCCGAACAATATTTTTTGGTGTACATTTCCGTAAGGGATATACAATAAAAATCACTTTGATACAAACTTCAATCCATTGATGTATAATAATATTGTTATGTACCTCGTTTACGGTACAGTAATCAAAATTACATCAAGGCGAAACATTCAATTTTTGTCGGTACATATATAGTCTTTAAATTACACATTATTTCTGAATAACATACTATATTATATGAATTAGAAACTATACAATATTTAAACAACGAACTTTTTATTATGATCACAATACTTTACTATAGAATAAAACATGTCGATAGCCTGTTTATATATATATGTACATCGATCAAAATAAAACCGGAAAAATTTTAATTATCTAATGCATTTTAAGTTACGTGGTAATCGTTTCTTTTTTTTTTTTTTTTGCAACGTTGTACTGGCTGCATATTTAGTACAATAAATTTTATTTCAATATGAAAATATTAATATACCGATTGTTAAAATATAGATTTTTAAATCAGGTTATCGATATCATCAGAATCTTCTTCTTCCTCTTCTGCTTTCTTTTCTTTTTCTTTCTTTTCTTTTTCTTTCTTTTCTTCGTATTCTTCGTTTTCTGAAGCCACGTCCTGTACGGCAGCATCTTCCGGTTTCAGCAAATACGAACAAGCAATATTTACTATCTGTCCATTGGTCTTGGCCGCATCATTTGCAACATAAAACGAGCTTATAAAATAACGTTCCTTTTTAAATGATCCATGATATCCGCGATCAAAATTTTTTCCATGCTTTTCTTTACGTCCATCAGATAAGTGAAATATAATATAATTGACAATTCCGTCGCCTCCTACTTCAATATCTTCAATTCTTGACCCGTTCAAGTTGATCGTTGACGATGTCGTTCCTACATCTCCCATCGCGTATTCTTTACCAGTATCAAAATATTCCGTGGCTCCTACTAACATATTGTTCTCTTTAAAATGAAGAAGAATTTTGGTTAGTTTCGCGCGAGTTTCATCACTTTTCAGCTCTGGAGTCAATGGCGGATTTCCAAACTCTATGAATAATTGTCGATAATGATTGATAGTACCTCTACCAAAATAAGGAGAATACGATACCGCAATTGGTTCAGCCATGTCAATTTTTTCCTGTGATTTTTTTATAGCTCCCCAAAAGTGAACGTATTGTATGCCGTTCTCTATCACACTTGAACGAAGATCCATTACACAATTGTAGATCAGATGCAGACCGCATTCTTCGTATGCGTATCTGTCACGAGATACGTACATTTCATTGATATACGATGATGCTTTTTTAATAACATGGTCTCGATCTTCCGTAATATCCTCAACGTCCTCTTCATCCAATCCAAGTTTATCGGCAAATGAGAGGCTCCACGAGTGAAAGGCCAGCTTCATGTTTACAGCTTGCACGTAAAGGGGCAATACGATCACATTAATTTTGTTGTCGTCGACAGTTCCTGACGAAAATACAAACTTGTTTTCATATCCAACAATCGCGTCGATAAGGTTTAAAACTTTTCTAGCAATCTTTGATTTCTTGCCAGTATCAGCGGTTTTCTGAATGCGTTTAATTTTTTCCTGTATCGGCTTCAAGTCATTCTCAAGTATGGCAGATATCACGACGATTTGGGATTCTTCGAGTTTAGCATTTAATCTATCCTTTATCTGGTCCCATGGATCAACTTCTTTGTTGCCGAAAAATTGGTCAATGAACATCGACAGACCAATGCCACCAAATGGATTTTTAATGAACTTCATTGCTGCCTTTGATGCAAAACGTCTCACCACTCTTAAAACTTTCGAGACGTCGACCGATGAATTGGTAGGAAGCTCAGTAATATCATGAAAGGTAGGACCAGTCGTCTCCTTTCCTCGGTAGGCGTACATGAGAGCTGCGCTATCTCCTTTAGTTTGCATTTGCAATTTCGTTATATAAAAATTGCCGTCAACGGAAAGAAACTTGGTCTCGTTGGGTGAAGCGTTGGCAGTAGTATATATAACCCACCTTGTTATGTGACTCGCGTAAACGGTTTCCGCCAATAATTCATTTCTACCAAAATTAAAAATCACGAAATCATTGTGCCGGCCAGGAAAACCACCATAGTCGTAGTACATAATTGGATTTGCTTGTATCCCAGGTTTAGCCCGTTCTATTGCATATTGAGTTTCAGGTTCCATGTCTTCCTCTTCAGGGAAATAGTATCCATTTGCTATAAAATAAAGGTAAATATTTTATTGTTTGTTAATTGCCCAATAGCCATCTGCCCCAAGTTTGTGAAAATTCCAAAAAGTACCTGGTTTAATTTTGAATTAAATAATAATTGCAATATTCTTTTTCCAGTTCTATAATCGATATTATATAGGATTAGGCAGGGACTGCGAATTATTAAGAATATTAAGCGACATTGTAATTCACGAGTACAATTTCTTCGAATTAATGCGAGCATATGCGACATTTTCACAAGAATTATTGATTAAGGTAAATATGAATTTATATCATATAGATTTAATTAAAGGTTCAGCTATATACATTTTTCATCTGATTTCGTGTTTGGACCTCGGGAAAATAGCGCTTTGACTTGTAAATCGTTAAAAAATGAAACGTGAATGTTTTATTTGGTTATATACGTTTATTTTTCATATAGAACTGTATTTTTATTAAGTTCCGTAAACGCATGCGATGGCATTAACATGATAGATGAAGGAAAGAAATTGCAAGAAATCGTATTAAAATATATTCAACATTTTTCACTGCAAACTCAAAATCTACAGAATCCGGGCCTGCAACCAGCATATGCTAAATGTATACATCTTTTTTTTTGCATCCGGCGTTAGTCAGATTTCGGCTCAGAATGTCGAAAAATTAGTATCTGACGAGTGATATAGTAATGTTCCGTACGATATTTTCTTAACTTGCAGACAGAGCGATTTCGAGTCACTTGTTTTTAGGACGAATGAGGAACTAGGACGATGAGAGAAACCAACTTCCCGCGAAGGCGTTGAAAAAAATTAATTCTTTTAAATGTATATAAATATGCTCTTCAAAATTGGAAAAGGTACTGTTACTTACAGATGCTGAATAAAAAAGCACATAAATGAAACCATGTAAATAATAAATGCATATCGAAGAATTCAAGTTCAAGACCGGACACTTAAATGGCAAACAAATGCAACATATATTGCTTACTGCCTGAATTATATATTTTCATTGTTCACAACTGAAATGCGTAGGTATTTCAATTATTCCAGTTTGACGATAATGATATATATATATATATTTTTTTTAATTTTATCGCATATCGCTTATAAATGGCAGTAACAGCTGCGATAATAACTGAAAAGACGTAACAAGACCATTGATACAACTTTACGTAAATGTTAACATAATTCGGACTTAACTGCCAAAAAACGATAAAATATTAATTGTTAAATATATAAACAGTGCATATGCATGTAATGTGATAACGAGTATTCATTTAGCAGTGTTCGTTTATAGTTAGTTCGTCTCGTAACTTTGACGAGTTTGTCTCGGGCGTACGCTACAGTTTACACGTGAACAAATAAATTCACTTTTTTACATTTATTGCAGTGTTTATTTATTATTCTTTTGCCGAACATAAAACACTCATAATAATAATAATAATAATAATAATAATAATAATAATAATAATCATATTATTAATAATTTGGACTTCATGTTCGCAGTCTTTGACAAAGTCATTAGATATAAGTAGGGCCAATAATTTAACAATTGATATTGTAATAATTTAAAGTTATAAATAGAGAATAAACAATATGGGTACATCATTCAAAAGTAAAAATAAACATTTTCATTACTTTATCCTTCCTCACTCCGCACGTTGGGCCGAAGTATTGAATTTAGTCGCACGTGAAAAATCGAAGAAACGATTTATAATGTCTTATACTGATGACAACTGGTTTTCGTACGCGATTATTTATTTTTTATTGCATATTTGCTGGCACCTTATGTTCTGAAACGTAGAAATTTGATTCAATTCCGATATAAGAGAATAGTTTATAAAATGATTCATGTATTAATAAAACTACCGGACTCTATTAATATTTTTATTGATCATACTTCAGTGTAACACTAACAAATCTCAATGACTGAAGTCTATAGTGAATAATATTAAAAAATTGAAAAAATTGACTTTATATACTTTTATCTTCCACGAACGTCCTTATAATTTATGTAAAGTCTCCTACGAATATACTGTATTGTGTTTGCGACATTTGAAATATCATATATGTCTAATATAACGTTTGACCTCATCAGACACTTGAAAGCGATAGAAATACAACCGTTGATCAGCGATTTCAATGTTTGATATAAAGACCACAAAAAAGGAAACTTAAAGAGTTTATTTTTAGGACCTATTAAGCCAAGTTATCACACATCATGCTAATATATATAACAAGTCTAATATTAGTTTTTATAAATACTTTAGTTTATCTTTTGCATGAAATATTTAGGTCAAGATAAAAACAAAAAAACATCTGGAATATCGCTAAAATATAAAATTTCTTTAAACTTATCGTATAAAGTTATAAGTCGGCTAATTATACCTACCGTTAAATCGGTATTGATTTATTTCTTACGAAAACAATTGCGAAATTTCGAATGTCTCAATTCGTTAATAAACTTTTTTCGTATTCGTGTTATAGTATACAATCAATCAATGGACTGATCTTGTTTTACTTTTGGGATCTTTAAGTACACTGTGAGGGCGATATTGTTTGCCGTTAATATATATAAGCATTACGCCAACGATCCAGCATTTTATATTACATAGCTTTACCCTAATATACCTTATTACTGAGCCATGCGCATCTACTCCTGTCAAAATAAACTATGAAACATGATAAAAAACAATAGATTCCTATGTGGTTTTTGTCCGTTCTTTGTCAGAAAACAACGACAATTTTCGGAAATAAAAAAAAATGAAGGAGTTCATAAAAATAAATATTTTGTATACGTATAGAAACAATATACAAATGGTTATTTTACAATAAAAATATATTTAATACACAAATTCTGTATATTAAGAATAGAAATAGAATTTGTATTTATTAATGATGTATTATCTTAGATTGTATTAGATAGAATGTATTGTATTATCATGTGCACTCTACGTAAATGCCATAGTAACACCTCTCCGCACTACACCCCCTCCGGCACTAGCCACCGTACATCCTTGAATTCAATTACATATACTGCTTAACCACCGAATATTATGTTTACTTACGTTATTATTGACTATAACGTATAGGTATTTCAAGTAGATCCAGGTTTACGACTTTTATGATTTTTCCAAGTTTTATAGCATCTTTTGGATGAAAATTTTTTGTTAAAATAAATATAAATAACAGCTGCGATGATTGGTGCTAAAATATTACATTCCTCTGAACATTATTCGAGCGTACTTATTAAAAAAACGTCTGTCAATTATGCATATCTTCAATTAGTTATTAATTGGTTATTATTACTAAATATATGAAAGTAATTGTGGAATTTTCAAGATTTCATTCATTAACGAATTTTTTATATTCATGTTACAGTATTCTAGTATTCAATCGATGGACTGAGCCTGGTTTACTTCTGCCGTGTTTAGGTACGTTACTAAAAATGTCATTTTAAATAGTTATTTAATTAATATTTATTGAAAATGTTTAATTCAATAAAAATACCCAAACAAATTTCTGTGTATTAATAACATGGGGAAGCTGCTTAACATCATCTATCGAAGGCTATATCGATCCCTATGATGCCTAATGCATTTCCCCCCTCCGAAAAAAAAAAAATAACAACAATAATAATGTCGGAAAAATATATTTATATTTAATTTAATTATCATATTATATTATTATACTTTATTTTATGATTATATTTTATTCAATTACTTCATTCTGTTTACTCTTTCCTAATGGAGGTAAGTTAAGGTACACTTATATTTGGGTCACTATGTCACTAATCACTATCCAGTGTTATTCGGTTGACATAAGCGGATGAGAATTATACACATTTAATGAATCTTCGGAAGATTTCGAGAAAGTCCTCAGACTTCTGAAGACGTTGATATCCTATATAAGAATTATTGGACCCTTTTGAAATTGGTTTAAATATGGTAAATGCATAATGATGAAATGTAATTGCTTAATTTTGATAAGTGCTTTTATCATGTCGCTTCTCTTTCTTCAAATGTATGTAATCAATAGAATGCGCTTATTCTTAAATCCTCGATTAAAGGAGAAACTTACTATAAATCGAGGCGCATCTCTCTAGGCAGCTTTTTCGTTGTAGTGGTAGTGTAAAAAACTTGCGGTATGCCCTGTACACTATTAAAGCATTCGCCAATGTGCTATCTCGTGGAAAACTGGAACGGGAGTTTCGATTAATCTCTTCTGAAGAACTCGTAGCTTTCAGCTTTTGCAGGCTTTTAAAAGCGCTGGCTCTGGATTCATTGACAATGCAGGTACTTTTTAGGATTATCGATATTATACCTTCACGAAATACAAAGTGTACAATTCTGCGAGTTTATTCTACTCGACTGCAGTTGTAATGAGTAGAGGGGATAAATTGCGGAAAATGAATGTATTTACAACCGCTAGTATGTATAACTGTATATAAAAATATTACAGTATCGTCAACCGTGGTTGTATTGGCTGCTCTTTCAAATACAAATTATTATAATAATGTCCATCATACTCAAACGAAACAAATAAAATTTAAACACAAAAATTTCATCGCGACCCTAGTAGAAAATAAAACCAGTTTATGGCCATTTTTCTGGACACCATTACTTTTAACATAAAGGTCAGAAGAATTGGGCAGAAACTGGTGTCATTTTCTACTATAGGGATTGTTTAGAAGCACGTACCTCTAACAGCATCGAACCTTAAACAAAGTTACGACAACCTTACATCAATCTTATTCTATCCTTACACGAAGTTCTGTCCTATTCGGGGCGTATATTCTATATTTGTGAAAATCGTTTATTGTTTTAGAACGCTAATTCACTTTCCTTTATTAAAAGCTAAATTTTGTATTTATTTGATACACTATTCTATTGAAAATATGTTAGACTTCAATGTTGTTAAATTTGTGGTTTTTAACACATGCCCTAGTACAGAAACTGGTGTCATTTTCTACTAGGGTGTATACTGAAAATGTTTTCATTGACTTTTCAAATAGATAACCCATTTCCACGACGTATATTTTTTACATGATGAAAACGCCATTTATAAAAGGGACCATTTAATCTTCAAAATGCACCAGTATATAATGTAACTAAATTAAATTTTATACATTTTGATATAACACCGCGAGGAAGACTAAAATGCAAACATTTTTTTTTGAAAAATTGTCACCCGACATTTCGAATTCTTCAAAATATGATGCAGCCAACAAAAAATCATTGCAAAATCAAAAAATAGATATTTCAACGAAAATTTTAAGCGGTATTAAAAGCCGTATATAACAATTTTTCATAAAAATGTTTTGTAAATTTTCATTTTGATTACGAATACAGATTATATAGTAATTATGTGTGTTTATTATGATTTTTTAAAATTTTATTCATTTATTATTAAATTTATCCCTTGTCATACCTGTATACTTTTACAAATATTTAGCAAAAAGGAATACTGACATTTTAAACATTATAACAACCAGAAAGTAATAAGATTTTACATTGTACTGATTGCTTTCTTAATACTATAAAACTAAAGTACAGCAAGTAACAAATTTCGTTGCATTCCAAATATATAAATAATACGAAAAATAAATAAAGAATGAAAAGTAAAGGAAAAATAGCTTTTTCCATTATTTCTGCAATTAATTTGATTAAACGGAAATTGCAAAGCTTAATTTATGCACTGCTATATGCAATCAAGGTCTCGTTTCTACAATACGTGTCACTTGTACACAATTAAAAAGTATAACCAGGAAAAGCGCATGACATTGCATTCTATTAGTGTATGTTCTTTACATTTTTTAAAGTGATCATTGTATTATTTTATTTTATTAAGAGTGTGGGTAGAATTCCTCCTATACAAATGCCCTTGATATTGTTAAATCACCGAAAAATTAACATATTTCAATTCAGCGAAGTGTAGAAGTGAAAGCTTTAAAAGCAATGTCCAATATTGTAAAAAGGCATTTTAGGCAGGAAATTATAATGAAAACACAGATTAAAGATAAATTAATGTATGAGATTTATCATTCCGCATTTTACTGCTTATGTGGCAAAAAACGCGCTGAATATATCACGAATCGCTTTCATTGCGCATTCTGGAATTTCTTATCATCTGGCAATGTGTTCAAATTTCAATGATTTTGCTCCCAATTACAAAATGTGAATTTTTGAGAAATGTGAAATTGCAACATTTACATATTCAGCTAGTGGTAGCGATATGGTGTATATATAAAGATAAAAAAAACCTAATGGTCCGCTGTTAAAAGCAAAGTCGAAGCGTTTTTCAGCTCCCTAATGGAAGATTAGGCGAACTCCTGGGATACAGGAAATGTATCCCATTTGGCCTCATTTCTTATCGCTGAACTTTTTTCAGTAACTTATTCAATATTGCATGCTCTACCTCTTGACGTTTCGAGTCGCTCGATCCTTTATGGCCTCTTACACGGAGGCCAAGGTCGTTCCTTGCATGTTTCTAGCGTCCACCGTCGAAATACTTTGAGCTCTCCTAGTGCCTTTTTGGAATGGGGATAACTGAGTTAGGTTCCGCATGGAAAACACTCGTTGCCACGAAAAAGGTCGGGGTCAATTTTTTTTTATCGGCGATGGTTCCGGTGAGAAACGTGACATGCAACACGCTATCTCAATTTTGTGGAATGGAAAATAAACGACTATTTTTCTCATGATAACATGGGTGTTTTCCATTATCAAACTTTAATAGTGGAATAAATATATCCAGTAAATGAAATTAAAATTTTGAACCATCATTGGACTCCAGTACGATAATAGAACAAATGCATAAGATTTTATAAAACAAATGTGTTTGTCATCGCCCACTGCATGACTTCAAAAACTATTGCTTCATACAAGTATAGAAAATTGCAAAATATATGTATGTTTCCTACCAGACAGCTTAATGTTTAAAAAATACAAAGGATTTAGAAAGTTACATTTCGACCAAAATGGTGGTTTTACTGTGTTCATTACTATATGGACTACTTTTGCAGTATACAGTGATATGCCCTTTTCAATTTAATGTTAATTAAATTTCTGCTTTGAAATTTATCTTCAATACATCAAATGCACAAAATATTTATCCGGGCTGTTTTCAACCGTATAAGAACGTGAATTTTAACGCTGAATTCTACTTTTTTTTCTTTTCTATTTTCTTCTTTTCTTCTTTTTATTGGAACGGGTTTTAATAATCTAAATATAATATATAGATTTTTATTTAAAATAGATATGCAGGTATTAAATTTTAAGTATAGAATTCCAAAACTTATTGCCAATCAAAATTATTACATTTTTGAAAAATTGTTCGACACGGTTAATCAAAAATGCAGAAAACAGACAGCTTCTATACTTGAAAATATTAAAAAGTTTATAAAATTTTGAAACGTGCTTGCGGTTTAAAAGAGTTGAAGGTTACATTTAATTAATTAAAGGCGAGTCAGCAAGATATTAAAGATGTCAAGCGAAAAGTATACAGAACGGGGAAAAGTGCCCAACTGCCCGTCCATGAAATGTCATACTAACTTTTAACGACACTGTTATAGCCATTTTACGATTTGTTTTTTCGACTCCATCAATTGTTCACAGAAACTATTCTACGACATCAGCATTCTTTTTTATATTTATCTACTACGACAAATTTCGATAATTTATTTATAAACATTTTTTATCGCTGTTTTGTCTTTCTTTATTACGTAATGCATTGCGATAAAGGACGATCCTCGAACGTTTATAGTACACCATTGATTTATCCATTGGCTCCTTATCCAAGTATACTTACATTGTTCTCGGGGGTTAACTGAAAATAATTCCCCATAATTAAAGTAGCAATCAGATCAAATTTATCTAATGGACCTTTTTACTTGAACTTGTGCGAAGACTGTAATATTGTTCACGAGTTATTGGATACCTTGTTTATAGAATGACACGAAATTTGCATAAAGCTTATATTAAGTTTAATAAATGTCTGATCGCGTGATTCGGGGTTCTAATTAATCCGCTCGATGTGATCCATATAACTTTAAATAAACAGCCATATTCTGTCTCCGTCTCATATTTGATTTTACAATGTCTAATTATATGCCCGAGATCTCTATCATATACCGAAGGTCGGTGATCTATAGGTAACCCTAAACGCAGGCAATAAATTTTGGAAACGGTTGTTATTTTAAATAAAGACAATACTGAATAAATGTACATCAGACTTGAATACGTACAATCGATATGTAAACGTCCATCGTGACTACATGACGTTATGTAATTCATAATTATGATATATTATATCATTCAATGTTACGAGTATAAGTTATTGTGTATGAAGCCTTATCTTCTAAACGCTAATGACAATGTTTGCGTAGTATCCTATATGATGGTCTCGTACACTGATGATAAATTTGCTTGTTCGACATTGATGATTGGTGCGTATTGTATTGTTCGATGCGTATTTATAAAATATAGTTCATCTTCATTCCTTTCGTCTTTCAACACATTCTTCTTTTGCCAATATTGCAACATTTTTTAAATAACAATTATTCAAAGTATTGAAATTTTAATAAAGGGGTTTTTGCCACCATACATTTTTATTTGTAAGTACAAAAACAAATTCTTGTCAGAATAATTCAGAATAATTGTTATCATAAAGAATTTTGTGCACTTTCTTTTGCCCTAATATAGTCGTATTTCATATAATTTCACTGCATGGTGTACCAATCAGATAACCCCAATTTTGCAATGAATTATTAGATGTGTAGTGTTCTTCTTCCTCATGATAAGGAAATAAAAAAACTATATTTTCGTAATTTTCATTATTTTCTTATAGCGCAATGAACTCTGTCTAGGAATCCATGTACTTACTTATATTTGAAAAAAAATTATCCATTATGTATATAGTCAAATT
>JAPYZR010005382.1:0-16129 GCA_030522945.1 Trichopria nigra
TAAGATGATCAAGATGCGTATCTAAAAGTTCGGTTAGATCGAACTATATTTTATGTATCCTGTGGATACGCGAGTGGGGTAAATATCTGATATCTGTATATGTATCTCCATGAATACGTACCTTTATGGATGCGCACAAGTCGCACAAGTACATATGTGTACATTGTATGCTTGCTATACGCTTGATTTGAATGCCATTTTGAATTCATTCCACCAATCACAATATCACAAATGGAAAATGGAAGCACATTTCCCGCCAAATGTTATTTCCGATTCCGCTTCGCGCAAAAAGTTTTATCATCGAATCGAACAATGGTCATATAGACTTGCTTTTATCAAATCGTCGGTGAACTCTTGACAACGAACGGCGTTATTCACTGTTTTGCAATTTTACGATATTTCTTAACTTTGTCGAGCTTGAAAAGATATAAAATGGTCGCAAAAGGCAAAATGTTTGTACTGAAGCGCAGTAAGTAATATTTGTTCTTAAAACTTACGATTTCTTATCGTATACTACTTCGCTACCAAAAGATTTTAGTGCGTTCAAATTTAAAAGCAATAGAAGAATACATACCTACAACTTTAATTTAAAACTTCCATTAAATATTTATTTATTGAAAAACGATAATTGAAGGTTATATAAAATTACCTTGGTTTGTTAAAATTTTATTGAATAGTTGGTATTTTTTGCGTTAAAGTATTTTAACGGTTTTCAAATGCTTTTATACATTTCCATAACGTGATCTTATTTTTTAGATGGAAGAAAAGAAGAAGTGCACTTTGACAAAATTACGTCAAGAATACAGAAGCTGTGTTACAGTCTCGACATGGAGTATGTCGATCCGGTAAATCAGTTTTTACATTTATTAATTTTAATGCAAGTTAGTATAAATAATTATATTTGGTCTCAATTTAATACTTTGCTCCAATTTTCATAGACAGCTATTACTTTTCGGGTAATTAGTGGCTTATACAGCGGTGTTACCACTGTTGAACTTGATAACTTAGCTGCTGAAACTGCTGCTACAATGACAACAAAACATGCAGACTATGCAATTTTGGCTGCAAGAATAGCTGTATCTAATCTGCATAAAGAAACTAAGAAGACCTTTAGCGGTTAGAATTTTTATTGCATATATTTCTGGCACATATTGTATACAAAAAATTCCTAATAATTTATTATTTATATAGAGGTAATGAATGACCTTCATACTATTGTTGATCCAATTACAAAAGAAACAACACCATTGCTCAGTAAAGAAAGCAATGACATCATTCAAAAACATGCAGACAAATTGAACTCTGCTATTATTTATGACCGAGATTTCAGTTACAATTACTTTGGATTTAAGACCCTCGAAAGAAGTTATCTCCTTAAAATAAATGGTAAAGTTGTCGAGCGCCCACAACATATGTTGATGCGTGTTGCAGTTGGTATTCATGGTGAAGATGTTGAAAAAGTGATTGAAACATACAATTACTTGTCTGAACGGTATTTCACTCATGCTTCACCGACACTTTTTTCTGCCTGTACATTACGACCACAGATGTCTAGGTAAAATCATATTCATCCAATATAGTTTTTGTTTTGCAGAAGTGAAGGAATATTTTGAAATTTATCTTTCATACATCAGAAAATACTGATAAACACATATGGAAATTATAATTCAAACTTTAATGTTTCAGCTGTTTTCTCCTTACAATGACGCATGACAGTATTGATGGTATTTATGACACCTTGAAGCGATGTGCACTGATTAGCAAGTCAGCTGGTGGAATTGGTTTAAGCGTTCATTGCATAAGAGCCAAGGGTACAAGAATTGTTGGAACAAATGGAGAATCAAATGGTTTAGTACCCATGATTCGAGTGTTCAATAACACTGCTAGATATGTTGATCAAGGTGGTAATAAAAGGCCGGGAGCTTTTGCCATTTATTTAGAACCATGGCATGCAGATATTTTTGAATTTTTGGATCTTAAAAAGAATACAGGTACTACTTTTTCTGTCTTTTGTCATTGAACACGAGTATTATTAAGAAGAAAATGAGTATCATACTTTTAAAATTTTTAGGTAAAGAAGAGCATCGTGCGAGAGAATTATTCTATGCCATGTGGATTCCAGATCTTTTCATGCAACGTGTACTTGAAAACGGAACATGGACTCTAATGTGTCCTCACGAGTCTCCTGGCTTGGCAGACGTTTGGGGTGAAGAATTTGAAAAACTTTATACAAGGTCAGTTCCTACAAAATATTCACTTTATATCAAAATCATAGAATTAAAACTGAATATTTCATTTATTTTTAAAACATGATTGTCAAATTCATTCAATTTCATCAATGGCACTGCCTGTGCTCCGCAAATTTGAAATGCTTACATTAGTGTTGGAAATTGTTATATTTTACATATTGAAAAAAATCAGGTATATAAAATATAAAAAGGTGTAAAAAAAAATTTGTGTTTGTCTTGCCCAATGATTAATATTATATTTATGAATGTTTAAGTATATAATGGCCATCATTCTAATTTTCCAAATTTTCAATTTTATTATTTAATGATTGCTACAGACCGATTGCTCATTTCTTCTATTTTAGGTATGAAGACGAAGGTCGTTTCAAACGTCAAGTTCAAGCACGTGATTTATGGACGGCAATACTTATATCTCAAGTTGAAACTGGCACGCCATACATGATGTACAAAGATCATTGCAATCGCAAATCAAATCAACAAAATATCGGTACAATTAAGAGCAGCAACCTTTGTACTGAGATTGTAGAATATTCAAGTCCAGATGAAGTAGCAGTTTGTAACTTGGCATCTATAGCTGTAAATATGTTTGTAAATCTCAACACAAAAAAGTTTGACTTTGTCAAACTAAAGGAAGTTACCAAAGTTGTCACTCGGAATCTTGACAAAATCATTGACGTAAATTATTATCCAGTTGAGGAAGCCAGGAATTCTAATATGAGACACAGGCCAATCGGTTCGTTGTTTTTCTAATTACTTACTTTTTTGTGTAAATATTTAAAATATCTTTATTCATTTATATAATAATTATATTTTCGCATTTTTTATTTTATAGTTGTTTTAATTTGTTTATTTGTTTTAATTAATTTTGTTTTGATTAATTTTTATAAGGAAACATGGAGAAATATTTTAAAAAAGCATTTTTAACGTTTCAGGTATTGGAATTCAAGGTTTGGCAGATGCATTTTTATTGATGCGTTTTCCATTTGAGAGTGACGAAGCTCAAAAGCTCAATATTCAGATTTTCGAAACGCTCTATTACGGCGCTTTGGAAGCGAGTTGTGAACTTGCACAGGAAAAAGGAAAGTATTCGACATATGATGGAAGTCCAGTAAGCAAAGGAGTAAGTATTATTCTAAATATAAACATTTATTTAAATTTTATCGTTTAAATTTTATAATTATTTATAATCATGAATAATTGACTAACATGTAATTAAACTTTAAATCAGTTACAAGAAATGTCGACTAATGATAATACATTTCTTAGATACTTCAATATGATATGTGGAATGTGAAGCCGACAGATCTATGGGATTGGGCAGCTTTAAAATCTAAAATCGCAGAACACGGAGTTCGAAATTCTTTATTACTGGCTCCAATGCCTACTGCCTCGACTGCCCAAATTCTTGGAAACAACGAGTCGATCGAACCGTATACTAGCAATATTTATTCAAGACGTGTGCTATCCGGCGAATTCCAAGTTGTCAATCCTCACCTTTTGAAAGACCTTACGGAACGCAATCTGTGGGATGAAGATATGAAGAACGAGATCATCTCGAAAAATGGTTCTGTTCAGGTAAATGATTTTTCTTATTAACAATGCAAAAGTGAAGGGTTTTACGTCTAGTTCGTTTTATTCCTACAGAATTAATACAAAACGTATTTTTTTATATGATTGATATAAAGCAGGAAATAACATTTAATTCTAAAGTATAACACCCAGTGAACGAAAACGTATTGAATATTAAAAACACGAATCGAAATGAATTCATTTACGCATTAAGTGAACTCATTTTTAGACGTTTTAATGTATTTTCATTCATTTTAATTCGTTTGGATTCGTATTTTTAACTTTCAATACGTTTCCGTTTACAGGGCAGTCATCGACCTAACCTCAAAAAAAAAAAAAGAAAAGTGCAAATTAAGAATTATTAAAGCGTTTTTATTTTTATAATTCGGTCTGCTTTGGAATGGTAATTCCACGTGACATGTATATTTGTACAATTTATAAAAAATACTAGTGAAATTGGTTTAAGTAACTTGAGAAAAATAATACTTATTCGGACTGCTCATATTCAATATTAAACTAATTTCACTGGTTCTAACGTTCGAATTTCGAAAAAACGTTTCAATCATTTTTAAATTAATGTTTTCCTGTTGCAACATTAGGTGGCAACTGTTCTACTGTAGACCACCTTCCCCCGTTAAGGGAAACGTGTGTAATCCTCAAAAAAATACCAGTTAAATTAGTTCAAAATTAAATTAGAATTATCTGAAATAAATTATTTTTGTTGCTGAAATAAATCTGAAATAAATAATTTATTTCTGATAATTCTAATTTAATTTTGAACCAATGTCATCGATAGTTTTATGGGGATTATATATGATATGTAGAATCACCCTTCCAAAGACCGAATTTTGAAAAAGTTTAAACCTTTTTTAATTATTCTTTTCCTGTTCTAACGTGACGCGGCAGGCGCCGATGGCGAGAATTGTTTGGCTTCCAATTTTGTTTTTGTTTTTATTATTTTTTTTTTTTTTAGTATCAGTAACTGTTCTACTTTGGAAATCCCTTAAAAGAGTGAAAGTGACTTCTCCCTTCCAGGGTCGAGAAATGCTTTTTTTCTGCGATTATTATATAAAATACTATTTGCCAGCAGGAAGAGACGGACTCTCCTGGTGTATAATACACTACATTATGTGAATCTAAGTAATAAATTTTTTCAGGGCATTGATCGCATTCCTGAAGATTTACAACGGTTGTATAAAACAGTCTGGGAAATTTCGCAAAAAACGATTTTGAAAATGGCGGCTGATCGCGGAGCGTTTATAGATCAATCGCAGTCATTAAACGTCCACATGGCTAAACCAACACAAGAGAAACTCACATCTATGCATTTCTTTGGTTGGAAGGCGGTAAGTGTTATTTTGCAATAAAAAATAAATTACTTAAAAAATTGCTGTAATATGCGAACCTAATATTTTGTAAAAAAAGAAATATTATATGTATACTGATATAATTTTGTATGAACATCTAAGTATAAGACAATGCTCTCATAAATACTATATATATTAATAATATTCAATATTTTTTAAAAGTTTATGATCATTTGTTTAATCATTGAAATGTCTTCACAAGGGTCTTAAAACTGGAATGTACTACCTGCGCACAAAACCTGCAGCAAATGCCCTTCAGTTCACCGTAGACAAATCAAAGTTACAAAGTGCCAAAACAGATTCAACAACAAATGGAAATGTCAATTCGGAGGAGGAATGGTCACAGATCGAAAAATCGAAAGATACTTCGCCAGAAGAACTCGACAAGCTCGTCTGTTCTCGTGAAAATGGCGACGCATGTATGATGTGTAGCGGTTAAAAACAATGTAAAATTTAAAGCAAGTCTGAATCAAGTCACTGACCCAATGGAACCTTCTTTCATTACATTATACTTCATTTACTTGTAATTGGGAGATGATTGACTTGTGCAAATCATTGAGTACATATTACGAATTTTAATAGTTAATTCTTTTTACTTTGTTAGTGCACTGAAATTTGTAGAAAATCAATTTGGCAGTCTCGCGGATAAAATCTTGGATTCATGTTCTTTCATGACATTCGTGTTATTCATATTCAATTCATTGTACAAACACACTCCATTTTTCACATGAATGTATTATTATAATAATGATAGGTAAAATTTGTTTTATTCTCAATTTGATTGTCATAATTTAGAGAGCTGGCTTTTCTACTTTTTTTATTTTAATGCAACTTGATCGTTTTATATGGTATATTTATATTGCTGTATTCGATAGTGTACATGTAAATAAATAGAAGAATTAATGAAATGTTGGTTACGAACAAATTTTATGAAATACTTTTTTAGAGGTCGGTTTTTCTCTCACAAGGGCTACCAAGTGATGAAATATGATAAGAATTCGCTGTCTAAGTAACAAGAAAATTAAACTCTACATTTTCAGAATCTTGTTCACATACATATATATGTTTGCTAAATGGAGTTGCATAATAACACTATTTAAAACTTCGAATTTTTGAGACTATTCGAAGACATATTGAAATTGCTGTCTAATTTTTTTACCACATCGTTTAATAATAACTTGACAGAATCTTCATTAAATTTGATTTGTTTTTATTCTCGACTGAGATATTGAAAAACCAAAATCAGACAAATAGAATATATCTGTTGCGCATTGAAAGGAAAATATGATAAATAAATAACAGAACCTAAATAGCAAATACGAATATGCATGCATAAATTATAAGTTTTAGGAATTTAGTTTATTAATTATAAAAATCACATTACGCATGAGGTAAGCAAGAATATAAGTACATATATATATCTGCACAAAAACTTTGCATAGCCAGGTTTTTGACAATTGGCCAGTGAGGAATGTACATTGCATATTGTACACATGTATATATACTAACATATGCATGCGTATTACCCTGCATATATATGCGGCGCGCGTACTATATATGCATAAATGCATTTTTTGCAGGGATATCGCCGCACATCAACGCGCTTATATACATACGTATATAGTCCACGAATCCCACGAGTATGCGTACGCGTACGTGCATATGCATGTATGTGCGTAAGGCATGGTGTAATAAGTGTGTTAGTACCCGCGCGCCGCTGGTCCCGCCAGTCTCTTTGCACATTGGTGATTGTTCGGATTGGTCGAGCATTTCACGTTATGACGTCACGAGGCAAGATGGCGGAACACTGGAGGCACTGGAGGACAAGTGTATACATAGTATTTTTATGGAAAGACGGTTTATTTTTAAAATAAATTTGCAACGAGAGGTTTTTCGGAAAATTGACGGAAAGTATAAAATGGTTTTATTTTTTCGAAAGTTATTAAATAAATGAATAATATTGACATATAAAGAAAATTACTGAAAATTTTTATTTCATTAAATAATTTCAAAAAAATAAAACTGTTTTATACTTTGTCAATTTTCCGACACACCTCTCGTAACAAAGTTATTTTAAAAATAAGCTGTCTTCCCATCATAAGATTACATACTGTGCTTGTCCTCCAGGATTCCGCCATCTTGCCGCATGACGTCACAACGTGAAATGCTCTATTTTATGTTTACTCATGAACTCATGATGATGCGATTCATGCACGTAACTTTACGCACTGGCGTCTGGTACGCACTCACTGCTTCACGCAAGGAATCAGGGAACTCTCTTCTACTGCATACATATCGACATTTTTTTTTATCGAGATGACAGCTGTTTTAGGAGGTGGAATATCGGGTTTAAGTGCCGCATTTTACGCGCTAGAAAATCCGCGACTTTCACCACTTGTGTTGTATGAAGCATCGGATCGCCTTGGAGGGTGGATACACAGTATCAAATCTCGACAAGGAACTCTCTTTGAAAAAGGGCCTAGAACTATAAGGCCTCACGGACTAGCAGGCAGAAACACATTACATTTAATAGACAAACTAAATCTTAATAACAAAGTATTACCAATAAAATTTCATCATCCTTGTGCTAGAAATAGATTCATTTATGCGAATAATAAGCTCAACTTGATGCCAAATACTTTAACAAGTTTATTTAAAACATGCCCACCTTTCGATCGTCCTTTATTTTCCATTTTATGGAATGATTTTAGGGCACCAAAAGAAAAATTGGAGGATGAGAGTATTTACAATTTTATTGAACGTCGATTAGGAAAAGACATAGCTGATTACTTGATCAGTCCAATGATATGTGGAATTTGTGCTGGGGATGCAAAACAAATTAGTGTAAATTTTTTATTAAAACATGTATTTGAAGCAGAACAAAAATATGGCTCAATTACAAAAGGAATCTTAGTCAGCAAGTTTGATGGATTTATTTCAAAATATAAAAAGAAAAATCAGCTGGCAAAAATGTCAACTATACCTCTTGAGGAAATGATGATGAAAGAGAAATGGTCTATTTGGGGATTAAAGGGTGGGTTAGAACAATTACCAGAAACATTAACGAATAATTTAGAATCAAAAGTTGAGATTCACAAGGGAAAAAAGTGCAATGAAATCAAATTTAATAAAGATTCTATCGAGTTATTATTTAACGATGGGGTAAAAAAAGTAGACAGAGTAATTTCTAGTTTATCAGCTAAGGATTTAGCATCGTTAGTATCACAGCAGCATCCACAGTTATCTAAAGAATTGTTGGCAATTCCATTCGTGTCTGTTGCTGTTGTTAATCTTCGATTTTCCGGAGACACTTTGCCAACAAAGGCTTTTGGATTTCTTGTGCCACCAAACGAAAAGTTGCCTATTTTAGGAGTAATTTTTGACAGTTGTATTTGTCCACAAGAATCTGATACTGTAAGTAACATTTCTTTTAATCATAATATTCATGTATTTTGAAGAAAATTTGTTATTTTAATATTCTATAAATCTATAAAATATCGCATAAAAATTATAATTCGCTGTCACTGTCAGGTACTAACAGTTATGATGGGCGGTGCATGGTTTGAAACTTACTTCGGCAAAAATCCAACTGAAGAAGAATTGTTCACTACTGCTATAGCAGAGACACGAAGAATATTAAACATTCGTTCAAAGCTTAAAGAGTTTGACGTTGCCATTCTTAAAAACTGTATTCCACAGTATCTTGTTGGTCATAATCAGCGCTTACAACGTATCCAAAACTATATATCTGGCCATAAACTTCCATTAGCACTCTGTGGTTCATCATATCACGGCATCGGACTAAACGATGCCATATTGTCGGCAAAAAATGCCATCGCAAGCATTACATAGTACTTGGAACATTCTGAACGGTATTTCAATATTTTGCAATTTGTTATTTTTGTTTTGTTTTTTGTAAATATGCGTATACAGACATAATTATAATAAAACATTTTTCTATTATATGTGCTACTTTTGTTTTATCAAATCAAATCAAATTAAAAAAAAAAAAAAAAAAAAAAAACAAGTACACATTTTATCCACAACTGGCAATCTTTGTATTGAAGAATATGTTGCCAGTGGACAAAAAGGATGTTGAATATAAAAGACTGATTCATAAAAGTTACAATATGTTTACATTTCAGTAAGTTTATGATATACATATCAACAAGTTCACATTACTTTATGAAGTTACCTACTGCATTAAACAGTAAAGTTAATGACTGCTGAGAGTATGCAAATATATAACGTTCGTTATATATCTATGATTAATAATCGTTTCGACGTTGAATTTTTGAAGGTGGAGGGCCTGAATACTTCGAATCTTTGAGATTATCATTTGCAGGCATATTTGAGGTAAGTTTGCCTATCAACGGATCTGAGCCATAACGAGCTGCGTTTAAACTGCACAACTGTTTTACAACAAGTATTACCTAAAAAATAATCGAATCTTCTTATTACACGGTTACTAATTTAGTTTGCATTCATTGCATTTCAATTTTTTTCACATTACTTTGAATCTTATAAAATTCAGTTATTCATAAACTAATAAACTAACCTTTTCTTCCGTTGGGCTAAGTTCCATAATTGATTCTGGTTCTTTAGCGGCACGCACAACTAATCCATCAATGGCTGGTCGCAAGGCTACTATTAATGCAGCTTGTTGTGGATTCATATCTAGATTCATCCAATTATCTAAACGAATTATTTTATCAACATATTCAACTTTCCTCGAACCAAAGAGAAGCAGATGTATGGGTGACACCATTGTAAGTTGCTTACATGATATGGCCTGTGTCCGAATCTATAGTTAAAAAACAATAAATTTTAAAATTAATGAAAATAATACTTATCACATGTACACATACGCACGCGCGCACTTATATCAAACTAGCAATGTTTACATGTACATTTTATGACTAGCAATTTGCACTTATTACTTCGTCTTTTCAATTTTTTGGTACATTTTAATTCCTTCGACCCATGCCTAAAGTTGGGTTCAAAGTATTGAATTTGGTCCCTCGACAAAACAAGACAGTAGTGATGGACCTCAAAATGCCAAAAAAATTTAGCCCGTGACCTTGTACATACATATGTACGTTACTATGCGCTGTGTAGCTAACGAACGAATATAAATATCAATAAAGCACGTGAATTATAGTTCTAAGTCGGCTCAACTTATATCTGATTAGTTTTTGAAATATCTCCGTACTAAAATGCTGGAGGGAAGGTCAAAAACATTATATCAAGAAAAACTTTAAACGCCCATAACTTGATCAATTTAGTATAAAAAAGAAAATAGATCAATCACTACAAAATACCGAATGTAAAAGTTAATTTTTTAAAAATCGACCAAGTAGAAGTCGAGATATCCCCGATTATTTGAACAAAATAAATAAAATATATATACATAATTACAGTTATATAAAGACGACATATAACGGTAGTTATAACAAAATACTCAAACTATGTGGAATTTCATCCCGAATAAAACAGTAATCGGTTTTTAAAAATAGACCAATCAGAAGCCGAGATAACTCCGATTCTCTGATCTCCAATCTGGAGCAAATATATATATATGTGTGTGTATAATTGTATAGAAGGGGTGGTTACGAGTACATTTTTTGGAATGTAATGGTAGTTATGGGGACATTTGGTACTTACGAGGACTGTCCCTATAATATTTTTTACACAACGGTGGATCCGAGGACTTTCAAATGCGTTCCAGGCAGGTTGTGACAGTTAGTTTAGGTTAGTTTTTAAGCAGAGCGGTCCGGGGGGGGGGAGGCTCCCCCGCTAGGCATGTTGTGTCCACCCTCCCCCCTATCCGCCCCCTGCGGGGGCGAAAACAGTATAGGGGATTCCCCGCCCTTAAAACGTTGCTTCGCAACGATTCAATTGATGTTATTATTATTCAATTTATATAGTCCTCGTAACCACCCTTCTATACAATTGTATATATATATACGCGCGCGCGCGCACACACACACACACACACTCACCTTACAATATGTTGAGCACTCGATGATTATGACCCGAAAATTGAGGAAACTACGCAAGTTTGTAAGAATTTTCCTATAAAAAATGTATATTGTTTTTCATTCCCCGTCCTCTATTACTTGAAGGATATATTTCAGCGTTTTATCTGATCTAAGTTGGGCTTAGACATATCCAAAAAGAGGTTATTAAAGTTTTTCTGCCAATTTGTTCCTGAGCGACAGCTTGTCAAAATCAGTTCTAAGTTAGGCCAGAGCATATCCAAAAACAGTTTATCAAAGCAATTCTGTTCATTCGTTCGTGAGTTACAGCGCGTACAAATTTAGCGTAACGAACGTACACACGTACTTTCGTTACATTTTCTAAACATTTCTATCAGTTTCTTTAAAATCCGGATAGAATCGGATTCCGATTCTATATGATTCTATCCACTTTTTACCAGGATTATTATATTATTCCGTAATCCCGAAAGCGGCCTCGTCCACCTAGCGCAACCATGCGTCAACGCTAAAGTCCGATTCTGGGGCTGTGAACGAAGTGAATCAACCGGTGCTGTCAATATGCGACAAGTGCCACACGTTATTACAGATAGAACATCCCAGATATAAATAATTTGTTGAAAGTCACGGTTTTAACATGTAGCCTATTGGGACGGCGAGTTTTGGAAGTCTTAATATAAGCATAACTTTTTACGTACAATACAGACTTAAATAAACTATTAACATAACATGATTTAAATCATAGTGAAGGTACCAAGCTTTGAAAAACGATATGTTACCGGCCAATTGAAATAAATATTCAGTACTAAAGTTCACAGAACAAGAATATTTCATTCACCTACAGTAATGGGGTCGGATATCCGTCTCTCTTTAAATTTGTAAAGTCGCGCGACAAAGGTTGCATGTGCGACGCTGCCAAGTTGGGGATTTTCAGGGCCATCCCCAGGGCACTCAAAAATTTATAAATTTTATACGTTGACGTTAATTTCATTATATTATTATTCGTTTATCGTTTTATTGGCTTATTTTTTACTTTACGCTCGATGAGTAATTGCATTTTAACAAATATTACGGGCCACCCGGATAGGTACCCGATGCGTACGCTCTTACGTGACCGTGCCATCTTAAACGTACTAATGAATATGTACAAGATTCACCCAAAATATATATAAAACATTACCTTCTCTCCAAAGACAAAAAATGGGTAAGGAAAATGTAGCTCCATATTATTACAGTTGACAGATGTTTTGTGTATGAGAGCCGCTTTTGATTCAACTGTGAGTACTTTTCTCTTCTCTTGATGATAACATACGTTTGGATAAAGACCCATACAGAGTAAAGCCGTTATTATATCCAGATTTTCATCGCTACCTGCCATGTAATTCAAAGGAACTGGTACAAGGGTTTGTTCAGGGAATCCGCTGCTCATCATCAATGACTTCAACTGACGCTAACGTAACAAAGAAATAACTTTCCAGCAATAAGATCATGATTACAAATGATGTACATGCATACTATAACAATAACATTGAAAATAATCTAACAATCTAATATTCCCACCTTAGCATCACACGTGACTCGTAATGTTGGTAGGCTTAAACCCTTATTTTCGCAAAAATTTTCTTCTTCAACTTCTCCTCCATCGCGAATTTCTTCCCATTTCTGAAACGCATGTAACATAGCAATCGAGTCACTGTATCGAGCACCAGCAAACCATCTTTGTTGCGGCGTGAGCCTACGCATTTCTGGACCAAGAGAAAACACTTCTGGCAGAGATGAAGAATTCGAAGCCATTGTAGTTAATGCGTCACCAACATGGAACAGGCAACCCAGAACCAGCATTTTGCCCAAACGAGGTTCGATCGGTAAACGTGCCAAAATCCTTCCCAGTGGTGTTAGTTCATCATTTGTATCGAGGCATTTCATTTCTAAGATGTAGTAAAAGGAATAATATTAGACATTGTTATAAACAATGCAGTTTTTTTTTTTTTTTAATTACGGATTATCGAATATTTTGAGATTATACATAGATAGATGTACTTTTTCTCCAAACGCTTTTTCAAAAACGTCCAGTAGCAACACAATGAAATAAATTTGAGTATATTTCATTCGATTGGTTTAAAATTTAGACTCTCTTTTTTTTCAAGGTGCTGCCAAATTTGGAAAAATCAATATTTTTTAATATTCATGTATTCTTTAGTAGCTCTATTTATGCATGTTATGGATCTGTTTTTATCATTGTTTCATATTCCTTTGTTGCATAATTCTACTGCCGACCGCGTACTATGCGTGTATGAAATATACGTGCTTTCATTGCATTGCCGAGCTGCCATTTTACAATAAAACCTCAAATGATTGGCAAAAAAAAAAAACCTCTATTATTTTTTTTCAAGTTCATCTAGGCATAATATAATATAAGCCCATAATATAAGCCAATGGTGTAAATGAGTGGAGAAATGTAAGATATTAATGCGAAATATATATGTTTACCTCTTAACATAACTTCCGCTTCGATAACAGCGTCAATCGGTGGAGGTTCAACCGCCTTTGACAAGAATTTCCCAATGCTGCCTAATCGCAAAAATTTGATGCTCAGTGCCAATTCGTGAAGTGGAGTTCGGAACATTTCTGGAGTCATGTGTTCTTCTAGTTTCTCAAACCTTGCTTTTGAACAAAGGTGAAAACAAAAGCCTGGTCTCACACGACCGGCCCGGCCTTTTCGTTGTTCCAGATTCGTTTTGCTTGCCCAAACTGTTGCATAATTCGTCATATTATTATGGGACGTATATAGCTTCATTTTAGCTCGACATGAATCGATAACGTACACTACATCATTAATGGTAATTGAAGTTTCTGCGATATTTGTGGCAAGAATGATTTTTGTTACACCTGTTGGAACTGGATCGAAAACTTTTCGTTGATCCTCTCTTGGTAACTGCGAATGCAACGGTATAATTACGTATCCCATACCTCCAAACAATGGATGATGCTGAAGATGCTTCAATAAAGCAAATATCAAATTCCACCCAGGCAGAAATATTAAAACTGCACCTGGAATATTTTGATCTCTAATATACAGCAATAAAGCTTCGATGAGCTCGAAACTAATATCTCTCTCTGAAAGTTGAGCCATCGCTGATTTCGTTCTAATGCTGTAGTCATCACTAACAACTAGATTCAAATTTTCTTCCGGTTCAACTTCAGCACCTGGAACGTCGTCGTCTAAATTTCGTCGTTTTCTTGATTCTGGGGGTGATACAAAATTCGTCAAATGAATACAATCTTCCAAAAAATATTGCTGTACTGGAAATGATCTTCCAGGTATTTCTATAACAGGGCAATTGTTAAAGTATTCACTGAATTTTGTGGTATCTATTGTGGCTGACATAAGAATAACACGTAAGTCAGGATAAGTGTGAATCATATCTCTTAAAATGACCAAAATAAAGTCACTATTGACGTCCCGCTCATGGATTTCATCGACAATCACATGAGAAACCCCCCTAAGTCCACCCTCGAGTTTCCGTAATAAAACCCCCACAGTACAGAACATGATGCCACCGTAAGGTCTTGGTAAACAGGAATCGAATCGCACAGAGAATCCTACAGTTTGTCCAAGCGGTTCGCAACGTTCGACGGCTACTCGATCGGCAACAGCTAGGGCAGATATCCTGCGTGGTTGAGTCACAGCAATGGAACAGTGCGCACCTTGTCCGGTCGAAATGTAATCGTCAAGAATAAATTGACACACTTGTGTAGTTTTTCCGCAGCCGGTGTTTCCGCGAATAATAACTACTGGATTCTCATTTATCGCAGCCATGATTTCAGATTTTTTTTGAAACACTGGCAATGACGATCTCTCTTTCACGCTACGTTGCAGGGCAAAATCACGTAAAAGACGGTCCCGAGCGCCATTCATAAGGTTTTCAGACAATTCATCCAGTGGCGTTGATGCTAAAGGACCTTCATCGATATTACAGCCAGTCCATGGATTCCAGTTAACTTGTGGGGGAGACCAAGTTACTACACCAGCTGTTAATGGAGCTGAAGCAATGAAATCTTCTACGACGTGATTTGAAACTAAAGACAAGCCTGTACCTTTGTTCTGTTCAAGCTAAAGATTAATAATATATAGTTTGTCAGATATAAAACATTTACTTGTATTTATTATTTTTTATTGATAATATATCGTTTAATCTACAGCAACTTTCAATTTTCGACAAAAAAAAAAAGAAAAAACATTGAACAAAATTAAATAAAAGTTAATAATAAATCGATTCGCGCTTCGCTCTTTCGCTGGAATATGGAAAATAAATGGAAACATATTCCGACCTTCTGGAACTACCTTCAGGAAAGTAACGAGCATATACAATATAATCATGCAACATTAAAAATAGTTCGATCAATAAATTACGTTAATCGATTTATTACAATTTGTATTATAATATTGTACCGAGATGTATAAAAATTGGAGGCGACGGCATGAAAGGTGCTGCATTCACCATTTAGAAATAAGAATATTACATCCTAACGGATCGAAAATGTTTAATAGTTATTTTTGCATCAAGGGCGTATAATGGAGTTTTTAATGGGCGTAAAACTTCATGCCCGAGATTCAAACATTATTTTTTGACTACGTACGGGTAAAATGCTCGTCAGATATGTTGCTCGAAATTCTGAAGGGATATGTGGAACCGACGGTGGAGAAGAGTACGGGGGGTTCGGAGCACCCCCGATATTAAACATTATATACATATTAAAAAGTAAATATGTATACGAGAAACTCCCCCCCCCCCCCCTCCTCCTTCTTCTTGTCTATATCTAAAATGAAAATATATATTATTGTTTTGTTCCAACCTTGTGAACCTTTTTGTTGTGTATTTTGATATTTCGGCGAGATTGTTTACTTGATTATTTTGAGTTTTGGTTTGTTATGCCCGGTAAAATA
>JAPYZR010005383.1:0-29285 GCA_030522945.1 Trichopria nigra
CAGAGTTTGTTCAATTAAAAATGTAGTTATTTTTACTACTTTCCATGTGACTACCCCGCGGTAGTTACATTTGTCGGCTAAATTTTTTTCAGTGTAGTATAGTATTTGAAGGGCAGCTGTGCTCAAATGATCCTAATATATATACCTCGTATTATCCTACATCTATCTATCTATCTATCCATCTATCGATCTATGTATTTCGTGTACTCATATAGTCTATTCCTTTATGCTAAATGTCCATTTTCTTACAACAATGTGTTCGGAAGCTGTGAAAAGTCCAAAATATTATTCCTTAATTATTTCAAGTAACTTTTGTACCGTTAATAAGTAAAGACATCAATCCGTACCTTTTGTACGTATTGGAATACACAAAACGACGGGATTTACATCTTTCGCTTTAAGATACTTTATATAGTTGATTGAATGATAATTCATTTATTGGTTTCGCTAGTTATTATCACTATTATTTATCTTTTTTATTTAATTTATACTATTATTTATTATCAATGACTGTACAGACAATTAATAACATTTAAAAGATAATTTATATAAGAAATGAATTTAAATTTGTTAATTGGATACGTCTTATTTTTGAATTGATTAAAGTTGACTTGTTATTGAGGCATTTTGTATAAATGGGCAATACAAATGGGTGTCTCGTTTATGTTAAATATATGTATAATGGTGTAAAAAATAATACGGCAAACATGTATTTCATTGGTAAATAAAAAAAATCATCAAAATTTCATTTTTTCAATATAGAAATTGTTGAATGAAATCGAGGGGATAACAAACTCGTTGAAACTATTTAATATTGTAAATTCACACATCTTGTTTATTCCAATATGATGAGAAAAGATATACTCATATGAATAATAAAGTGTTAAAATTAATTCTGAAATAATTTTATGGTTATCGTATTACGTTTCAGCATGTTTCGATCTCTGATGTTGTGACACTTTATTCAATGAATTTACATTTTTTAATTTTAAAATGTCAACAAAAAAATCATATAAAAAACGTAAAAGACAAAAAAAAGTAAATAAATAACAGATGGAAAATAATCATTAAAGGAAAAATTTTAAAATGTAATGAAAATTCAGGAAAACCCTAGTAGAAATATTTTCTGCCCTATTATTCTGGCCTCTATGTTAAAAGTAATGGAGTCCAGAAAAAATGACCATAAACTGGACTCATTTTCTACCAGGGAAAGGAAGAATCAGACATAATTGAAATTCCTGGAAGAATGATCCGAATAAAAAATCGCACTTTGGCCAAGTTTGCAGCCGACAATGGGCTTATAATGCGATACTGACTTAATAATCGAAATTTGTCAGAGTCAGTCAATACAGGAGATACTCGTGAAAACCTCGATTTCCGTCCATTTAGGCGAGAAAAAAGTGTCAGTAACAAAAATCCCGACGCCCATTTCCTCCGTGAATAGGTCTCAGCGACATCTGCCTTCGCGTCATTCGCATTCAACACCCTCGGTTCTGTATACACTCTCAGTTTCCCCGATCGGAATCGTCGTCGCCAGCGAGGACCACTGACTCGACTGACTGACTGACTGACTGACTCGAGTGACTTCCACTGACTTTCCGGCTGATGTACGTCACAATGAGCTGGCTTTTGTGACTCCCTGGCAGATTAGGCGACTGACACGGAATCCTACCGTTCGTGCGGCCGAATATACGTGCCGCTTGTATATATATGCATTTGTGTGCGATGAGGCTTTTACGAATCCCAAATGAAGGAGAAAAAGGAACGAAAGAGCAGGCAATAGCGAAAGTCTGTATGTGCAAGAGAGAGAGAGAGAGAGAGAGAACGAGAAAGCGAGAGTCAACGGCTCGTATGTATACATTTTATTTTTATTGTTATAATGCCCCTTTGCACCTATGTTCTACGACACTGGCAGCTATAGTCACGGACTTGCTAGTTAAGTTCGAAACGGCACCCCGAATGCACACACCCCGACCTAATAGTGCTAATACAGATGTCAATGACGTGTGCTCGCCATTTATTCGAACGGGAATCACGCGCACCCTTCACGTGCTACGTATGTATGTATTTGTGTATATATACCGGTCCTACTCTCATATATGTGCTGTCCTATATATGCCAGAAAGCCCCGATACACTCTTTCGCACTCATCATCCACGCGCTTATCGAATGACCCCAGCCGATCGCTTTCGGCTTCAAGGGGGGAGAAAAAGGATCATATATAAGATATGCATAATAGGATTTAATTGCATCCACAGTCGGAGCTGGCTTTATTTGATTAAAAATTCTACCCACTTTTCACATTTAGCGCAGTAGATTCAAGTAAGCATGATTAATCGAAAGTTTTATCGTTTGATCGAGGTTTCTTTTTTTAAACGTTATTGCTTAAGAAGATGTATATATATTTATTTATTTATTTAAATATATATGTAGGGCAATCTTTGTGAAATCAGACATTTGCATTTTCCAAAATTTGACGCAATGTAGAAAGTTTTATGAATAAATCTTATATTATCAAGATATAATTATCTATTTTCTTTTTCGTGTTGGTTTTCTTGAAAAACTGAAGATGATGGCATCTGAGGATTGAAATTGAAAGTCGTGGATCCAATATATGGCGGATGTCTGTTTAAAAACCGATTGGATTTTGTTGAAGCTTGTTACTCGGGGATTTTTTGGGTCAGAGATTACGAATCTGAAGTCAGGTTTTAAAAATTCATCTAAAAAACAGTCGCTATGAGCTTTTAGCGCGCGTTCGGAGTTCAATACAAATTTTATTGAAATAAACAATTCAAAAATATTTTATATAAAAACAATAATGAACAATGTAACGGCGTAAGAAAAAATTACGAAAAAATATCACAATTTTCAAAAATGATGTTTTAATCAAGGGTGAAATTAAGCGAGAAAACACGAAAGAATCGTCCACCATAAAAGAAGAATTAAAAGAGATCATTTCAATTATGGAACTCGAGAGCATAAAAAGAGACATTAAAGAGGGATGTAGCAACACCAGAAACCAACTTAATTTCCCTCAATACTCGTTTAACCCTCGAAACGTGCGGACCTTTCCAGCTGCCCAGATTAAAGGCCCTGAAGAGATTTTCTAAATGTTGACTTGAAATAATATTCGACGATGACAAATCAGTCGTTTAATTCCGACTTTTATGCAAATGAAATTTACAAAAACAAAAAACTATGAATGTATAGAAATTTATTATTTTTAAGAAATACGCAAACAAATGGAAATAAAAAGAAAAGTCAAAATGGGAATTATACTTTTTATAATTATAAATAATGAACGAAACGAAAGCAATAAGTCACGGAAATGTAAAAAAAAAAGAGGAAAATGGTCGACATTAAAACAGCGATTAATGATTTCGCGCAAAAAAATGGTAATTACTCAATCCGCATTTACCATTGTCGAAAAAAAACCCCTGCCGATTATAAAATGCAAGTTTTATCCGCCTGCATTTCGCACTTCGCGGGTATCTTATGCCCGGTGCCGATTCGCCGCCGAGCGTTATCTTTATATTCGAGGCATATTTTCAATTAAAATTGCAGGATATATATACGATATCAGTTGTGCGTTTGTCACGTTCATTTCGCGCCAACATTACCGATGTTTTTCGTTTTATAGCCGCTTTTTTCATTCTATGACATGTGAAATTGGTTTGGAAAAGGGGAGGCGAAAAAAGGAGCGTAATGGACGACTGTCTTTTTGCGGTTCATTCAGCCGGAGATCGAGCTCGAATGGGCCGAGTATCGTGGAATCCCCCGGAAAGCAGACGCCGCGCCGTGGCACCCCTGCAGTTTAGCGGATGCTTTATAATCTTTACACACACACACACACACACACATATATATATATATATACATACGCTACTGTCTATACTATATATGCATTCGGTAGCTGCCGCCGCCTTTGCTCCGTTCCCGTACGTGAGAGCATGCATTTACGCGCATACTTGAAGACTTCCGATGAGCGCGCTTTATTCATAATCGCGTTTTAACTCGACTATATGGCGCGAGTCACGTTCGAATAAACGCACTTTATACCTTTTATTAAAATTGAATAAATACGCTGCTGCGACGAGCTCGAATGTTCAATTAATATGAAATATGCACTTGAAGATGTACTGGTTTCTACGAGTCAAGAAATATTTCATTCTTCTATATTTTACGTCCATGAGCGAAAATCATATGAACCTACGATTTTTTTTCTGTTTTTTTTTTTTTACGTAATTTTTACTGCATTTCCATGCAGTAGTCAAAAGTGACATACTCCAATAGAGCAAATTCGAAATGTTTTTACGTCTTGCTCGCTCTTCGATTTATTCTGTGCAATTGTATACAAGTGTACGTCTATAATGTATAAGTGAGCAGTTTATATGAGAATATTTGGAAAATGGACAATTTCCATACATAAATAAAAAATTGTAAAAATGACAAATTTCCAAAAAAATGTTAAATACAACAAAAACGTATAACAAAAACGTATAACAAAAACGACGTAATACAAAAAAATGTGAAAAATTTGAAAAATTTGACTGAAACATTAAAAACTATAAGCACTTGAACAAAATTACAATAAAAAAGTTAAATTTATTATTTGGTATTGAAGACATGAAAAGTTTTTCATAAAATTATTTTATTTTATTTTATTTTATTAAAGAAAAATTTATATTATTTAGTAGAAAAAATAATGCATAATAAAATTTATAATAAAATAAAAATATTTTTTTTTTATAATATATTTGGTATACGCATTTTTAATGTATTTTTTACTGAATAATATATTTTTCGGAGAATAAAGTATGTCCGAGATGTTAAATTGATTTTTCATCTTAAATAGCATTTAAAAGAGATGGACAAATGTTTGTAATACAAACAATTTTCCACATCTGTCTGCAACTTTGGACAAAATTAAAAAACAGTCAGTATTGTTGCAAATATCCAAAAAACAAATTAATCGTTATTAATTCCATAGGAAATTGTTGCACCTCAAAAGGCACACGAGACGTATGGCACGAGCTCACGTGCCACCATAAGTTCATTCCGGAACAATTAGACATTCACCACCCACATTTATGCAGCCACATTCACGCTAAGGACAAACGGACTGGAGTTGGTGTAACCTCCGAATATGTGAATGCAGACGTATGTACGACATTCACGTCCGTTTGTTCGGAATCATGGCTCGCGATGTGTATATACGAGCACACGCACACACGCACGCACAGGAACAGATATCTGCGGATATGCGTATCTGGTTCGAGTAGTATACAGTAGAAGCTGGCCGAACGTTCCTCGAGGGGCGCATATAACGCCGTAATGTATGTACGGCAATGGCCTGTACACGGCAACAATGATGCGCGTATCTCGTGAGACGGTTTTGTCCGAGGGCAACGTAGCGCGATTAACTTCACAGTCCGGCGGCAGTCATGCAAGATTTTCACACCACACACGTCTTCCCGTCCTTCTATCCTCGATCCCCTTCGAGACGCGCGGATATATTAATTTACCCTTCCGAAAAAACGCGTAAGACCGTCTTTTTTTTTTATTTGCTGGAAGGGAGGCGAGAAACGTGACTGACGATAAACTGATGTAAATATGCGATTTTTGCGGCCGGCAAATTTTCGTTTTACTTTTTTGGCACGCGAAGAATGCCGTTATCTCAACGAGGATGATGTTAATCGGGTTCTAGACGAAGATCCGTAATATATATAAGTATTGTAACGATTAAATAAACTCGACACAATGGTATCATTTTACAATTTTGAGCATTTCTCGACATGCCGATTAAAATAACAATGTGTATATTTATGTAATATTCGTCATGATGGAGACACGGGACTTATTACAAATAACGGTAATAATTTCGACAAAAGTTGCGCACATTTTGACATTTTGACAGAAAGGCATACATTTTTTTTGCCAACGACTTCGAGTATAGCGTTGGACAATAAATAAAGAAATATTATAGTCCCATATGGCGCAGAGTGAGAATGCAAACTTTCTTCGTGCACTATATAAGGGAGGAATACACTCCAGAGGGAATAGAAATTAACTTTATTCTCATTTACGATCCTCGGTTGCTTCCCAATTTCTACAGATCAAACGTCATTTTATTAATATTCGTATGCGTTACGCGTTTTGTAATCTATAGTTTACGTATTCAAGAAAATTATAACCTAAAAATGAAATCTTTTCTGTCTCGTGGTATATAAAAGAGACAAATTCCCCCTTATAGACAGGAATTACATATATATATATAATTTTTTTTTAAATTTGACGAAAGATGGTCTTTAGATTACTTCCTATATATATTTTTTTTATTCTATATGTAAGGTTGTAGTATAAATGGTTAATTTGACAATTATAGTTTTATCAAAATATCAAAAATCGAATAATTTTAAACAACTTTTGAAAACCACATTGAATAAATCTATATATGAAATAGTCATATGGAATATAAAAAAATGTAGGAAGTAATCACAAAATCATCTTTTGTCAAAATTTAAAAAAAGTTGTATGCGTATATAATTCCTGCGTGAATTTGTCGTTTTTATGTTATATATATATAAAAACGAGCGTAATATATATATAATATATATACGTATATATATACATATACGGGTATTTTTTTAAGACTTATTTTTCTTGTAAATTTTATAATATAATTTAAGATGAATATTATATATGAAACATATAAGAACATTTTTATAAATATCATTTACAATCTGCAAATCTTCAAGTGAAATATTAATATAAAAAAAATTGCAGCGTCATATATTACGTTAAATAATTACACAAAGTGCATTAAATGCATTAGCTAATAAGAAACGTGACTTAAAAAAAAAATAAAAATTATATATCCGACCTAATTCGAGTATTTACCGGAACAACTAATCAATTAGTCGAACTTCAATGACAAGTCATTAGTCTCCCCTTGGAAGAATCCCATTTAAAATCCACAGGTTTCATGACCGTCCTGATATAGACAACGACGGGAAACTCGGTCGCATATACTATACTCGCATTGTGTGACAACTTGTTTACCGCCGCGCGCCACCATAATTAATCATCGATAATTGAAGGAAGGAACTTTAGGATTAATCTGATGAAAGTATACATATACAGGAGGGAAATGAAGAAAGCAACTGTATCTATTTATGCATGCATACGTGTGTGTATTATTCATTCACGTGTGTTAGGGTAGGGCCGGGGGATAAGGAGAAAAGTCGGTTTTGAAATTTGATTTACGTTCGAGCGATTTGTCGGCACGTCCGAGTTCGTTGATCGTGCACCCGAGTAAGTTTCGGGATGCCTATATATTTACCTGAAAGGCCTTCCCTATATACTCACTAATGTTCACTCTCTTCCCCCCTCTCTCTCTCTCTCTCTCTCTCCATCTCCATCTCGCATTGACTCTACATCTTTTTCCGTCGTGATTCGTCTCCCATTCACAAAGAACCTTTTCTCGCTGGCAGTTTCAAAGGAGCAAAGTAGGAGATTATACAGTCAAAAGTCGTATAGTTCGAATTTGTCGGTCCATTGACTCGAAAGCGCGGCCCGTTTAAAAGGGCTTCCGGTTTTCGAGAACACCTGCCCGAGAAAGCGACACGTCGCCCTTCCAGCATTCGCAATCTACGGGTTCAGATTCGTCCATCTTCCGCTTCCCAATTTTTCCCATCCGAGTCTGTCGCGATCGTGCTCCGACGAATTATTATAGTATATATATATATATACATATATGTATATATGTATATAGATTATAGCCACGGGTGTGTTTTGAAAGTGAATATTATGAAGCGGCGACGCGGACGTCGTGTAGTGCCTCCTTCTAATAATATAGCCTGAATTAACAAGGGTTTCGAAAATTTTAGTGTACTGCACGCAACACTTTGGGAACTCATAATCAGAAAAAGGAAAAAATATTTTTGTTTGTATACGTTTCTTTATTTGCATTTGTCATCAATTGCCTTGAGTTACATTACAAATTATTGATGTTAATTTTAATAATTACAACCGGGTTAAAAATTTAATGTGGAAAAATTCATTTGATGCATGAAAGTTTATAGAGAATCTTTTTTTTTGTCATAAAATAAAATAAATTAAAATTGATAAATAAATGATTTTTGGCTTCTTCTTATCAACAGGCAAAAAGATTAATATTTTGACTTGAAACTTGCGGATTAAAAGAAATCACCGAAAATTTGAAAAGATTTCGTATCGAAAAAATAATGGAAACCTAATCTCTCCAAAGCACATAACATAGTCTCACACAACACAGATAAATGGATAAAACATCAGTGCATACCTTCACATCCATCGAAATTTTGTAAGAAATGACGATAATATACTGTTGGACATTTATTTGATATATGTATACACATAACGTGACTCTTTAGTGGGGACACAACATATTGACGTTAGCCTATGTAATGTTTATATTTTTGAATCTATGTACACGCCTCCCTTCTCTCGATACCGTCGTGACGAGCGAAGCTCGCGTAAACACCTAACTCTGTTCGCATAAGTGTCATTTACATTTAAATACATTTCTTACTTCTTATCACTATAGTGGTTTCTTTTATTCACCCACTGCCAACATATGCGTATGTTTTCTAAGTCGCTGAATTACGCTGTTGAATTTGCAAAATTCAAAATGGCGGATTCAATGGCGGACATTTTGATTTTTGAAACAATTTTAATGCAAATTTGACATCAACGCCAATTGAAAAAACCTGCTGAAAATGGTGGAGTATACATATATATATTTATATTTAATAAATAAATAATTATATATAATAAATTTATTATTATTATATAAATAATTATATATTTTCAAAAACTTCTTTTTATATAAAAAAAATGACAAGGTTTTGAATTAAAAGTGACCACAGCACTATAGTTCGTTTAATTGTTACAATTCGCCAAAACCTTAAATGTGCAACTGTATATATTTTCAGAAATTATTGCCCTAAATTTAGAGGTATATAACAGGACTCATACCATCAGAGGTTAAGATCGAAGTATTGAATTTGGTCATCCGAAAAACAATGACACCCACTTTTTTCATGAAATGTCGACGTTTCAGACCATACTGAGTCCAAAACTGCAATAAAAAATTTGCCACTTTGAAGTTAATGTATTAATCATTCTTCCTATTGAGAAAGAAGCACGGAAATCAACGAAAAAAAAAAACGTTGGTAATATGTGTGGGACTTGATAATCCGTTAATACTTAAAAACGAGTTATGCTTTGCTTGGTTTAAAATATATCTCATAATTAAATCTGATTTTTAAGTGATTTTCTTAAAGAATCTCTCAAAACTCATTAATTTGCTCGAGTATATTTTGATACAGCCGTCACATATTAAATCCTAGATTTAATTAAAACGGATATTTTTCATAGAAAAGTGATAAAGAAAGCGCTCGAAAAATGTTAATCTTCTTTTCAACGGGGAAGAACTGAAGCGTCGGATGAAGCAGCAAGCGTTTCATAAAATTAGCGGAGTAGGGCTCGCGATGCGCGTTAATATCGGGCGATGGCATCCTCCTCGCTACGTATATATAGGAGGCGAAGGCTAAACGGTATAGCTAGCAAGAGGGAATCGCAAAGGGGTGGATGAATATAATAATAAGGATAAGACTGAGGATATTAGTTGGATAGGAGCGACCTTCCGCACCTCTTCTCTTCCGCCATTCCTCCCGGGTGACTCTATGGTACGCGCTGCGCCCGTCGACGACCTCGACTCGGGAGGTTTTGGGGTGCCGGATTTCGGCTAATTGTTTGATGCCGACACTACGTCAATGGCTGGTAAACTACGCCGCAGAAACTCGATTAGCAGAGAAACACACCCTCGAGCGCGCGGCGCATTGTACCATTGCTCCTTCAAGTTTGTTACGCCTGAACTTCAAACAATGAAGGACCGCGCGCTTATAATAATTCATTCGCGGCCTGATTGCATTAAGCCGAATTACGACTCAATTTATTGGCACTCGGGGGGCTCCAATTATTTTCCGACGTTATTTCATTATATGTATGTATACGAACCCCGTGAAAGCAAGTAACTCCGGGACACCTGATTCGCGAGCAAGAAATTCCATACAAAAATATTCGAAAGATGTTTGATGGATCGGAATTTACTGATTATTTTGGATTCAAGATGAAGGTAACATGATTGTTTCCAAAAACTAAATTGATATTACTTCGACCCGTAACCAAAGGTTGGGATCGAAGTATTGAATTTGGTCATCCGAAAATTTCAAATTATCTTTTCGTAATTTTTATAAAATTCTCATATGATTTCATATCATGTTCATATCAATATTAAAATAAAATATTCACATCACGATAAAAAAAGAAAAAAATAATGGCATAACTTTTATTGTGATAGCATTTTTTTTTGCTTTTCGTTCAAATTTTGTCGTTTTGATATTTGACACTGGATCGTTCAAGTTATTATGAACGAAATTGGAATTAGAAAAATAAATTAAAATTCAACGAAATTTTGAAAAAACAAATGATTTTTTTGGTTGAAATTGCGAAGAATTTAGAATTTTTGAGCATAAGACTTATATATAGTGCGTGTAGAGCGACAATGCGATAGACATGATGGTATCATTTCGAAATTTTTAAAACCATTTTATTTCTTTTTGTTTCATTCCTCTATTTTAATCGAAAGAAGGTAACAGTATCGTTTTCTATTTCTCACACTGGGAGTGATAAGGAGAAATGTTAAAATAAAAGATGAAGCCTTGATTTTATTCGATGTAATTTAAATACAGACATGTATATTTCAATTTGTATATATATATATATATATAAATATATGAAGATTGCAATTAAAATGTTGAAGAACGTAATTTATCATGCCGAATTGTCCAAAAAAAGTAATTAATCTTTCACTAAAGTTCCGGGACTGATGTAATTTCGGGAAATCCTATATAAGAAGGAAGGAACAGGCGAGTCTCGGCTTGTGAGCCGTGTAATAGCCTGCAAAACTGCGAAGAATCTTGCATCTTGGCTTAACTGCCAAGTATCATTTTGTAGCCACTCTCGATACGGCCCTGAAGCCCCATAAGAGCCTCCTAATCGACGCTACTAAACCGCCCCCTCGAAGTCTCGGGGTCGTACGTCCGACATTTCTGCATAACTCCTGTCTGGAGAGGGCGGAACGACCGTAAATCAACTTACGGACGTAAAAAGAATAAAACCCAATGTCCGAGCAGCGATATATCCGAGAAGCAAGAGAAGGAGAGACTCCTTCTTTCGGAAGGTACAAATAAAGCACGGGAGAAATTTAATAACAAAAGTTCGCAAAGTTCAAACTTTTGTCAATTGGGCATATACCTCGTTCTCGGTACCGCTTGAAAGTGTTCTTTCTTCTTTGTGTTTTTCCTTCTTTTATTGAATGATTACTCAACATATATATATAGGCACTATCAGACAATTTACGCAACGTACATTAAAATCAAAGAACATCAGAACTGTGTACATGTCTTTTATACAATATAAACATTAGAGAAATCTATATCCATATAAGAGTATTATTATTAGATATCGAACATAATAGAAGTGAAGTAGTTCACCAAATTGGATGCAACCAATGTGATGCAGTGTATACATGTGCTTTCGAGAATCAAAACGATTATTGAAAAACAGTATTTCTGAACACAATACAGTTAAAATTACACATGGTTTACGTCATTGGAAAGCGGTATAAAAATTAGGGCCCACTGAATTTGATTTATTTTCACTGTGATCTTTAAAACATCTCACATTAGTTTCTCACTCAATTAGCGATATACGCATGCGTATGAAAAAATCTTGGTGTAAAATGCATATCATTTACATTAAACTGTTCAAGCATCTACGATCCATTTTTAATAATGGCCCTATAGAAGCATTGTTACTTTAAGAAAACATTATTCCGTGCGTGCATCTTATAGCGGAGGCTCCGAAGCATCATGACCTCGCGTCCCGTCGAGTAAATATACGCGCGTGAAGTGAAACGAGCGCTCCTTGACATTCGCATGACGTACGTGACGCCCCCGTCGCTGCTGCACCCGCGTTTCTTCTCCGGATATGCGATATTGAATCTCGATTTTATGATCCCTCGCAAGAGTGTCGCAGCCTACGCGCGCCGACGACGACGACGTTCCGAGCGTTGTAAACTTTTATTCGCAAATTCCCAAGGAATCGCGACACGATGAGCTGCGACGGATGGATGAGGGTGGGTGGGACGCGACCCCCTGCCCTTTTCCCCCATTTCCCGATAGCAAAAAATCCAACGAGGAGCGGAAGTGATGCAGAGCGAGTTTTAGGGTGCCTCGGTTCGTCGCAACGGTGTCGGGCGTCGAGAGTAGACAAAGCGTATACTTATGTGCATGACGAGACGAATCTTTTTCTAATTCGACTGATTTTCGCACGCTATAGATGGAACACTTGTCAGTCGGTGATGCCGAATTGGAAAATTCATGAATATCGTGTGGCTTCGATGGAAACGTTGGGATTTTTCATTTGTCTCTTATCACTTTTTTACAAACACTTTTTTACAACATATATATGTGTAAACTTTTTAAAGTCGCGAAGAGAAACGAATATATATAGGGTGTGAATTCAATATTGTTAAACGCATATAAGGAAAAAATTCCAGAAAATAAAATTGGACGATTGGAACAAGTCGAACGATATTTGTTCAGCGAGTAATAGCAATTTCATGGTTTGTTTATCATAAAATATCATTTCTTGTTTTGCCGTTGAAAGGCGAAGTATAATGATCAGTTGAGAATTACTCTCCACGAGTGAATATTAAATCGTCAAAACACGGATAAACGTAGGTGAAATAAAAGAGCACTTGAAGCTTTAAACATCGCAAACCTGCTCCCAGTAAATGATCAACGAAACAAAAAAAAAAAAGGAAAGAAATGGTTATTTTGTATTTTTTTTTTTTTTTTTTTTTTTTTTTCTCGAGCAACCCCGGTCGGTCGTCTCAGCGACGATAATTAACTCCCGTGTAAAACCAATCGCGTTAATCCTCCCCACCAAAGCGAGGTATACGCGTTTTATCATCGCTTTTATATCAGTCGGGGATCTTCAAAGCCTTGGAACTTTCGTTTTATTATCGCGAGTCCGGCTTCAACGAGGTCGCGAGATTCCGAGGCATCAAGGCTGTTCCGAAAGTGAAAAACGTCCCGATTTCAGAGTCCGGTGCGTTCGGCTGCTGCCGACTCTCTCGGCGCGGCTTTATACTTTCTTGTAAATTGTATTAAAATGCCCGTCTTTTACGACCGTGTCAAACTACCCATACGCGCCTAGAGTTTTTACTCTTTTTTTACTCCCGCTCGCTCCTTGCATCCCGTCCGTTGTTCGCCGGCCGAAAAGAGAAAGGGATGCTCCCCGTCACAGCCGATATATATATATACGCACTTGATGCGAACCATGTAACATGTCTCTCGTGTATACGAGGTTGTAAAAGTAATGCGACTTTGTATGGGCGATATTTTTCAATCCATCGGAAACGTCCATCTTTAAGCTTGCGACCATTTCATTACAATGTATTTACGTATATGCGACATGTATTTCTACTGTATACTACACTACTGCAAAAGGGTAAAGGGGAGCACTTCTCCAGTCGCTTATATACAAATAATTTCTCATGGGCCTACGGACAAAATGAGCTTTACACAATTGTTAATAGAGTGTCGGGTTATTAATACGCTTCATTCTAACTTTTTAATTCTCATTCGAAAAAATCTCAATATTTATTCATGTTTGCGATTTCAAATAAAAACTATTGTTTCCGCCTATTGTATACTTATGGGTATATTCATCACAGAATTGTTACTAAAATGTATATGCTCACTGAAAAAAAATTTGTTATTTTCAAGTAAATATTTACTTGAATTAAGAAAATATTTTCTTTAATTAAGTAAGATTTACTAAAAAGAAGAAAACATTTTCTTAATTCAATTAATAATATTTACTTGGAAATATCACTTTTTTTTTCAGCGTATGAATTTCTTATTCTTATATTATACTGAACGGAAATCGCCGAGAATCTTATTTAGATTTCTTTGCAATTCAGCCGATATTTTTAGTTTATTTTAGTTGCATGTTGATCAGGCTGTAAAGCAGCATCTGTATGTAACTTCAAGACACAATAAAGACGATTATTATTATTATTATTATTATTATTATTATTTTGTACATTAGAAGAAATTTCATTCCGGGCTACCTGAGTTACACATCCAACTTAAATGTTAAATATAAAAATACAGTGCTCTTTTATTTTTGATTATATGCAAAATGCAATTAATTCAATAAACTTTTAGACTTTTATTAAATCCGTTCATAATCACCGTTGCATCGGTTCTGATTTTGACCTTATTACCCGTTCTGTTGATGGATGTTTCTTTGATAATTTTTCAATTCAAATTGGATCAAAAAATAATCACACCATTCGGATTGCAGTAGATTCGAAATTTACTCAAAATAAATCAGATCTTTTTTAAATCAATTGTTGATTTGTCCTTGTCTGATAAATTTTGATCAAAATTATCGTTGACAGTATGCATTTTCAGTTTTTGTTATTTAAAATCAATCTAAAAAGTAATAATTATTTTCATTTTTGATAAAGACGATCCAGTATGACTGTTTCCAATATGTCAAACTATATATGTACGCAGATTCTCGCAGATTGGAGTAAAATAACTTGATGTTTTTTTTTTCTCTTTGAAAAAATTTATCATGGATTTTAATGTCATCCAGTTAAAATCCATAATGAATTATCCCTCACACTAAATTATTTACAAATTACTCAATTTATAATTATTGAAAAATACCTAAAAATTGTTTTTAATTGCGGTTATAAGGCCATGATAACTGACCATTGCACAATTTCGCGACATATAATTTGTTCCGCTTGCTACGCAAACGTTCGTGAAAATATATAGGTAATTAAAAGAGTCGATTGCGAAAGTTTCGGGGATGTCAACGATGCGCCATGCGGAATCGCGGAAAACAGCGCAACGCAATGTTGATAATTATCGGTATTCCTCGATCACCCAGAATAATCTAACCTAACTTATATTGGTTCGAAAGCATTTAGCAAGAGACGCCGTGAATTTTTTAGCGACAATTTTTTTTTTTTGAAGCCTACGTCCCGCAGGCGACATAAAGGGAGTTGTATTACTGGATGTTCCGCGATATTTTGGACCAAGGACGAGCGACGATATTTCACGACTTTTACGAGACAGACGTCTCCTGAGACGAACGAAATATTCGCACGGGTGACAAAGATCCGCGACGATGAAACCCCCGATCTCGCCTCCTCCACCATTCAAGCGCATCAAGAAGAGGGGAAGGAGCATAAGGAGGATGATGGCACGAGGTTATGCAAAAAGTATAAGCAAGAAAATAAGAAAGACAGGAATGGACCGTACACTATGGAATATGACGGAAAGGAAGAATAAGGAGAGAGAGAGAGAGAGAGAGAGAGAGATAAGATAATCGGGGACAAAAAGACGTGCTCCTCTCTAATTGTCGCTTATTAAAAACAGCCCTCGCCATCTATCGACCTGACGACAATCAAAGGCTCTACGCTTTTGAGCCTCTTAATCTGCAGGTCCACGAAAGCGGCACGACGTAATTTCCGTTGCAAACTTTCGAGAAGCCGTCAGACGAGCTTCCGCTTTTCGGGGTCTTTTTCGCGACTTTCATCACGAATTAATTTAATTCATTTTTCGATCATCGCTCGCTCGTAATATTTTGTCGTAGATCCTAAATAATCAATGTGATATTAAAAAATTAAATCTGTATAATGAAATAAACTGAAAACTTTGAAATGACAAAAGGAATTAAAAAGATGAGATAATCTAATAACGATAAAACCATCACATAATTGACCAATATCAATGCCAAATTGAATAAAATTAGAAAAAAAATGTAAAAAAGAAACAAACGAAAAAAACTAATAAATAGCAAAAAATATCAAAAAACATGTAAAAAATACTGCCAAAACGTATTGGAAAAACGTGATTGAGATATATTGATTAAAAAAAGACAAAAGTATAGGCGAAAATTAACGCGGGTAAGGACGAGCATCAGAAATTATCCAAAGATGTCTACTGTTCGTGAAAAAAATCAGCAAGAGCAGAATGAGAAAAAAAAATCGTATTAAAAATGGCGAACGAAAAATGTTCATTCTATAAGAAGTTTCGAGGGGTATACAATCATCAAATAATCATTGAAACACGAAAGCCGGTGATATAAATATTTATTGACTCCGTGTCGAGAGTACGCAATAAATCGAACAAATTTACTTTCAGCCCCGATTTTGCTGATCGACAATTCCCGAACGGGTAGAAGTGGATGTGACGAGCGATATACAGAGTAATCGCATTTGTGCCTCGCGGGCAGAAAAGCATCGACTTTTACGCCGACATTCCTAAATTTGTCGGTAGATATTGCGTGATAATTAAAGGAAGTGAATATATATATATATATATATATATACATACGTATACATACATGTATAGGCAGACATGCGAGCGCGCGAGCTCATTTGTGGATCAAGGCGCATCATCGACAGGTGATGGAAGCCGGCTTGGCGATCAACCATTTGAATTTAATTAATTATCGGGATAATTGAACTTTCAGCTCTCGCTCGGCCGCATGCAGGGAGCACGCGCGTATATACATATATATATAGATATATATGTAGGTACGAAATACGTACACGGACGGGCGGAACCCGCGAGCGATTAACGTGAAACGTAATTCGAAACTATAATGTCGAGCGTATGTATCAAGGCTAAGCGCACATTTTGCGGATAATCGGATGAACAAATTATACATATTGGCTACCGTTCCGCTCGCTCGTTACAATCGCAAAATGTTGTAACAAGCCGAGTCAACACTTGAAATGCGGGCCAGCCAGATCGATGTATTAATAGTAGAATGATAATAATCGACGACCGCTGGATGTCAGACACGTACGTATATTGCACCGACTTGAAAAATATTTATAACTTTTCTTTGAAATCTCACGTCGGCCGCTCTATATTCGATTATGTTTACGTAAATATCCTTTCCATTTTTGCCCACTTTATCAAATTGATCGCCTTTCTTCTCTGGTGCTATCGCCTGCAGGAATTTGTAGAATAATCAAACTTCAGATTTTTTTATAAACGACATTTACATTATTGTATCTATACATAGCACGAATGACCGTAATCCGACTATACATATAAGAAATTCTTCAACTGCTGCAGAGAGTACATATTGAAAAGTAAAAGTGTTGAAGAAGCATTTCATTTATTTTTTCTCTATAGGTATATTGATATAAATATTATTCTAATAAAACGAATGAATTTGCTATTATCAATATATTCATTTCTAATTTTTGTTTCGATTATCCTATTTGCAGTTTTTTCTCTTGAACAATTAAAAAGGTTAATCGACATGCTCGTTTTTAAATGTGCAATTTTATCCAGGAATATACTGAAAATTTCGTTACAATGAATCAAGTCGACATAATCGAAATGTTGATTATCAAATATGTCACCAGTAATTTCAATATTTATTTATTTAATTATTTAAAGGGTGAGAAAGTATACCTTACAAAAAGATGTCATTAATTGATTTTTTATTAAAATAATTTTATTATAATTATATATATAATAAATTATTAGCTTATTATTACAAATAATGTATAATCCGAATATGAATGCAAAAAACAAAATTATACAATTTAATTATAATTAGATAATTTGGCCTTGTGGAGCAGATTCAATATTTTCCTTAAAGTATATGTTTGACGACACATAATACGACAGATGACGGACGGACTGGCATTCCGGTACCGGTATGTTTTATGAGCAACGAAGCGAATACGTTGAGGTAAATCGATGCTTTACACCTGTTTGGCTTTTAACTACACACGGTATTAACTTCAAACTTAAACCTTCAACTTTTACAGAAGCATTCCACGCAAAATGGGCCTTTTTTTAATTTACCTTTTTTTTCCATATCTGATGGCCATTTTACTTACTCTTCAGTGCATCATAATTTGGTTGAAATAATTAATAATGCAGGAAGATAGTGGATTTCTTGCATTACTTTCACGATAATTTTCCGATAATTCAATTTTTTCATGAATGATATATAATCTTTTATCTCAACAATATTACCAACAATAACGAAATTAAACTGCTTAACATTAATATAATAAATATTTGTTCCGCAACGTGTAGTTGTAACCATTGCTCATACTGAAAATATTTGTTTAAGACGAATATATTTCTACTTTAATTTTCCAAGTGTAACTATAATAAATCCTTTTTTTAATAGTTATTTTTTTAATGGATAATTTTTTTAATTGTTAAGAATTAAAACTATTAATGTATTTGTTGAACAATAATAATTAATTACACACACATTTCTTTTCACGAACTTTTCAACTTTTCAAATAGTATATAAAACCGAACAAGAGTGTAAAGTGTACTTTTGCGCACGAGTTATAGTTTTTTTGTATTTGGTTGCGTAAAGATAATGCACGACTTTTTTACTTTACGCATGTCATCTTCCAGCATGCATAAAAGTTAACTTTAAGCACTGAAAAGGGAGTCTAAAGTATTTTACTTCACACACAATTACAAACTGTAAATTTTTTGCTCGTAAAATAATTGCAAAACATTTTTAACGTATAGAAAAAGCTTCAATGAAAAAATGAAGCCATAAAAAGGTTTACAAATTTTACAATTCTCGTTTTACTTTTTAGAATTTGAGAAAGCTTAATTTTATGGTTTTTAAAAAAAAAAATCTATGTATAATATATGTATGAATGATATAATTGACTAATTCAAATGTACTAAATCAAGTTTACAGAGTGGAGATTTCCAAGTCAACCTTGCGTTACGTGGTTTTCGAAATCGTAACTCCCCTCGCGGGGGTGTTATGCAAATAATATTACGTTTAACACTTGTTAAGTGGTTTTTTTTCCCCACTTATATGTGAACCGTTCTAAGAAATGTTGGTATATATTATAGTATTCAACCATAGAAATGACTTTGCCAACCAGTAGAATGATTTTATCAATTATTACAGCATAATTAGTCGAATAATACTTTTATTTATTTCCGTTCAGAAATTCCATTTGATCTGTCACTAATCCTGTGGAAAAGTATTAAAATCGGAATTTGATTTGTCGCGATCGTATCCAATTTATCATATCGTTGAAATAATCGATCTCGATTAAGCGCATCCTATATTGTATAATGTTTACATATTTCGCTTGTGCGTTTTGGCGGAGCGCAGCGAGAAGAAGAGACTCGTGGAGGAATTGAGCACATTGACACATTGCCAGAAAATTAACACATTCTTCTCACCCCCGTAACACGAGTGCCTCGCTCGCGCGTCGCATTGCCGGCCGTATAACCCGACGGGGAAACGTGGCGGCAATCACGAAATAATGCGGCTCGCGCAAGCGACCGTGCGGCCAAAATGTGTGGCCGCTGCTGCGGTCTGTTATAACCCCCCCCCCCCCCCCCCCCCCCCCCCCCCCCCCCCCCCCCCCCCCCCCCCCCCCCCCCCCCCCCCCCCCCCCCCCCCCCCCCCCCCACCCCCCCCCCCCTCCACATCCGACATTACTAACTATGCCACTTGCTATTGGTTCACAATTATCGCGGCCGTCTACTCCGATTTCGTTGCTGCGAATTAATTCAAATCCGATTTCGGGGCTAATTCGAAGCAGCTATATAGGAGCCGCTCCTTCCGCTTCTGCCCTGTTGTATTCCGGGTTTTTCGATTTCCGTCATCATTACACCCTCCCTCGCGATCATATTCCACAGACCGAAGAGTTTCAATGTGACTGAATTTACTTATGGATGTTTCATTTGGAAGGTTAACAATTTAAGTTTATGAATTATGTGATCATGCGAAGAAATGTACATTATCGTATTTTATGGTCGAATATCGTATTTATTCTATGTGAGCTCAGGACAAACCGTAAGCCCGTTATTGTGTAGTTTTGGAGTTGAAAATTATTTTTAATCATCACTTGATGACTCCCGTCGTATTGTCATATAGCTTTATCATCACACTACTTCATCATCATATGATTTGCACAATACTATATATATATATATGTATTCATTATGTTCCAGAAAAGCGAAGACCGGATTCTAACGCATGAAAATGTAAAAATTTACAGAACTTAATGATGAAGAACAATTAACCCCATTACAAGTGTCCGACATACTTTCATATTAATGACTTGATTTCTGATAAATCTTTGGTTGAAAAGCAAATTTTGTATATTTATTGTATTTAAGATTTTTCTTTTACATGAAACTCAATCATAGAATAGAAAAATGTTATGTTTTTGTAGTTAAACACGCGTAGAATATGTTACTCAAAGGACAAACTTTAAAAGTGTTCGAAATTAGATATTCACCTTATTATTTTGAGAAAATTATTTTAAATTTTTTTGTGCAAAACAATTTATTATTTTTTTTTCTTTTTAGCGTCGTATTTTTCAGAAAAGTGTATATAAAGAAATCTTTCAAACACACTTGCGAATATGTACATTGGTATATATTAAATCGCACAAATTACCCATTGAATTGGTCGAAATTAACTATACCGACGCTTTTTTGACGTTTCTTAATAAATTTAACCAAATTTGGTTTCAATTAAACGCAAATCCATCCATAAATATTAGACTTACAAGTCGTCAGTGGGCAGTTATGGGTGTCAGATTATGCGTCTGAACAAACGGCTACTTACCTGAAACAAACAAAAATTTAATTAAACGTTATTCCTTTTCATGCTGCGTCAGTTTTTACATTAGAAATTCAGATTCAGATATTACGATCTCAATTTTTCAATCCATTTCAATAAGTTCAATTAGTTGAAATTCGACTAATCACTAGAAAAATATTTTATTAATTTTAATGAATTTTCATGTGTAAAACTAGTAATCAAGTGAGTGAAAAATTCGTTTTTGGTACTAAATGAACTGAAAATTGTGTGAGTTCAATTTCATAAATTTTTACTAATTTATCTCTCTCTCTAAATACGAATGAGTAACATTTTTATTTTTTAAGAAGTAATACAATATTTGAATAATTTATTAGTGATGCCTCTTACCCCCCCCCCCTACCTCCCTCTCCGCGCCAGCCCCTTCCTCCTTTGGGTCTATAGAAATGACAACATGAGAATGGTTGTCATATATATGAATTGTATGCATGGTTGTTCCAACGCTGAACCTTTTTTCTATAGGTATTAAATGTGAGTAACTTTTAAACTCCACTTTTCAACATGTTAGTTAGCAAAATTCACTTAACGATTGGTAAAATTAAAGATTGAAGTAGTGATAATTCGCTAAATAATCGTTATATCATATTGATTCTTTCTTTAAAAAGAATTTATGGGGGTTTTATCGGTAAAGCAGTCCAAAATAATGAAGAGATTTATTGAAAAGAAAAAATGTTACGAGAGCAGAATGTGTATCTTTATAGTTTAATGTAAATTGGAGAATTGCTACGTTTTTCGTTGACAATTCACAAGAAATATTCATAATTGTGATTTTTTTTGGACCGACTCAGCAAGAAAATGTTCCAAGTTTTTCACAAACATTTATTATGTAAAGCGTACGAGACGATTATTCTACAATAACATATTTTCAAACCGGATCCTGATTGTAATAGTAGTCGTTCGTTACAATTTGGAATCACTAATTTGAATAAGTGATGGACTCTCTACTAATTTTTCAATAATTCAATATGGAGAGAAGGATGTTTTATTTACGCTATTTCTCCGTGTGATGAAGACATGCGCTTTTAATTCGACCGAGACACGATGCAAGTATAAATACAGTGACATTCACGTCGCAAGAAAAACACACACCTGACATATTTAATAGCGGGGGAATTAATTGCTTCAAAAATTAAAACACTATAAACAATTTTTGATGATTTGGTTTATATATGAATAAGGTATAATATGATTTATTATTTCGTATTTCGCAATTCATATTTGCAGGTGCGTTATACAAGATGTTTCGAAGCGACGCCGGGACGTTCGGTAAGTGTTATTGCCATCAGGGCCTCGGTATCTCGGTGAGCAAAAGCGCGACGCATTCCAGGGGCGACCGGTTAATAAATAAATCGACGAGGCATCCAACGACGACGTCGGATGCTGTCACGCGCTCGGCCGCGTGTGGAAGCTACCACGAGGCACCGAAAGAACGCCGGAGACAATTAATAATTCGAAACGTGCGCCGCTACGGCCAATTTGTCCGCGGGATTCCGAGGGCCGCTTTTTGAAGAGGAGGCAGGCGCAAAACGCGGACGGCACGATTCCGCGGCGATTTGCCGCTCCTTCGATGCTGCCACTGTATATTACGCCGTCTTATTCAACACGCTACTCGTCGTCGTTTCCTTTTCTGATTATGCTTATACTTCTCGTGTACAGTTGTAACGGAACTCGAGAAACCTTCCCGTCGAAGGCGTAAGCGCGTGCAATTTATACGTCTACGCCCCTTTAAAACCGAGAAATAATAAATTAACTTTGCATATATATATATATCTATATATACAATATGGAATTTATATACGGAAACATGCGCTCGCAAACCTTTCGACCTCGGCAGCTGCCAAAAATGCTGTATACAGCTTCTCGGGAGAATTGTTGGCGAAATTTCCCCATGAGTGGGTGACACACTGATGGTATCGCTTGTACCTCATGAAATATAAACATTTCTTCTATTTGTACATCAGATAGTAAACAAGTCGTCTTATTTTTATTAATGTTCTTATTATTTTTATCAACACGGCTGTTGATCGATAATATTGTATTGGGATGATTCTTGGCACAATTTTGAACAAAAAGTCATGATTTTAATGGATTGCTGATTTAATTATATGGCGAAATGTTTTCGATTGGCCCTTACGAGCTATTCAAACACATTGCTGCGAGAGGCCAACAGGTGGATCAAGAGTGCCATAACAAATGTTTCTTGACGACCTCTCATCGCAATGTACCTAAATTAGCAGCAATATAGGATTAACCCAAAACATTTCAACGTAATTAAACTTTTAATCCACAACAGTTCGATAATGAATATCAGAAAAAAATCAAATCGAAAAATTAAAAATATCATTTACTATTCACTTCACTTTCTGTGTGTGTGTATTCTCTGTCGGTTAATTATATTGTCATAGAAAATAAAAAATGGCGCCATTTATTTGAAAAATTACCAAAAAATCGTAAACACTTGTTAATCGTCGCATTTTATTAAATCGATATATTGGATGCCGATCGGTTCCAAATTGTGGACAAAATAGTTGTAGTTTACGGGAACAAATTTTTTTAGCTCCATTAAGTTCGTCCTTTTAAATATGGCGAAAAACTATTGGAATTTCGTTAAAATAGATGTTTTTCTGATGAATAATTCCATCATAAATCGGCATAAAACGAACCCCACTACCCCTCAATATATAATATTGCAATTGATTAAATATTCCCGGTCATATATGTATATTCCAGTACATTTGGCGATCTTAATACTGCGGAATTCAATATGGCGGAACTTGGAAGTTTCTTTACGATTATCGTCAATATAATAGTTTCAAAAATCTTAACTCTCATTTTTCCATATTTCGCATTACGCCGAATCAAACCCCGATGACGGATTTTTAAAATTCAAAATGTCAAATATAAAATGGCGGAATGGTCCATGAAATTGTATTATCTCTAAATGAAAAAAAGAAACTTTTATTTTTCTACCAATCTAACCAATACAGAAACAGTATTGTCACTTCTGGCAAAAGAATAAAAGGGACAAAGCATAATGCCCCTTCCTGTGTTGAAATGATGAAGTGCGTATAAAATTACAATTTAAACTGCGGCAAGTGCGGCCACTTTTCTTTTCGCGATATTTCACAGTTCGCCAATTTGCAAGAGAAGAGACTCGTCGCCGGAAATTTGCAGAACGCCTTTTAGAATTGCGCCGCACGCGTTGCTCGATTATTCGACGGCACTCCGGAAAACGGGCATACAACGACGACGTGTTGATCGATATTGTTATGGCAGAGAGCGTATACGTATAGGTCCCGGACTGTACTCTTGTACTCGGTACTGGCGGCGCCATACAATTCCAGCATCCGCACAGTCGGTCGGCACTCGGCTGAAACAGAGGGTCGCTGCGCAATGTGCCATAAGCGACCGGCCTATTCGAACGCGTAAAGGTCGATGCGTTAGCCTAGCGCTCACAATGACCCCAGTATTTCGAAACGTTATTCCAGAACTGAAGCGCCGCGCGACTCGCGATAATGGTCTCGCTGACATTAATTGCATCGGTATGTCGAATATCGAGAGCACTATGACAAGTATCCGAGGTGCGAATGTACCTTTATGCGCCCCGGAATAAAGGTATATACCCTATACCCTATACCACGAGACGCGATTGCGAGGGAGCGAGATACTAAACGCGTCCGCTATAGTTTATAATGAGACGGATCGGGAGGACGGGGTATATATTTATATATATATATATATATTCAACTGTTGATCGCGTTGTTTACAATATATTATACAGTCGATGCGTCGCACAAAGTATCTATAAATGTACACTCCCTCTCCCTCTCTCTCTCTCTCTCTCTCTCTCCCTCTCTCGATACTCGTTGCTCATCCTAACTAAAAACAAAATGTCGTTTATCGCATATACATGAGTCATATTATACGGCAGCATGAAATGGACGCAATTATTTGCTGAAAAAAATAATTAAAAAACTCCAACTCCACCCCCTGTACCTTCAGGTCGAAATTAACATTTTCAAGACCTTCCATACCACAGGTTGGACCGGTTGGATTTTATATAAGTACAATGCAAGTGAAATGTATATAGACTTCACTTTGATGCAAGGAAAGATAATGTCTTATACTTTTTTTTTTGTGTATAAACGATAATAATGAAACACAAATTGTTTTGCAATAAAGTCGGGTTATCATATTGATATCAATAATAATAATATTATTATCAATGACTACACATATTATCATTTATATAGACTTTGCGGCTCCAATTTATTATAGAACTACTTAATTGGAATTAAATCACCGTGTGTATACGTCAATAAATATAGTTGAAAGCAATTTTAAAGAACCGCCATTTATAAAAATTAATCTATCTCATGTTCGATTCGATCTGAATAAAGCCTGGTTAAATCTTGATTAACGCTGCGTATAGATAAACGGCCACCGCGCTAAGATCGACATCGTATAGCTATTATCATTAAATCTTTCTTGATTCTAATCTGAAATATATCAGATACAAATCCAATGAATAATTAAGATTTTCCTAGTCTGCAGTAGAAAAAGGAATGGATTAAATCTAAATCAATGATATAGATGTAGATAATAAAATTGATCGCCTTAGTGAATTTATATACTTTATGTAATTAATTAATGTTTGAAATTTGAGCAAGTTTCGATGATTTTTTCTTTTTCTAGCAGTTATATTGAGCATTTTATGTCCAATATATATAGATGATTATTTATCGAACCCAGTGTGTGCCACGGGTTTAATTCCATTTCTGAAGGTTTACATTGTGTACGTGTTTCCGCATTCGGGATGTAACACCACTGGCCGTAACAATGCATTATCATTCGCTTACGGTAAAATGATAAACCCTTCATTAAAACGCATCGCGCGTGAATCGAATTTAAATATGTCGACACTGCCTAATGCGATATCCTCATTGGATGTTTGCACGTCATTCAAGAACATTACGACGCTCCTCGTAATGACGTTTATGGCAAAATGTACAATGAAAAGTCGAAACAAAATCACCAGCATTAGCGTCACGTGAAAGTCGAATATTTGACGTGATTCGTCGGAGTTTAATTATATCAGTTTCGTAAAACAGTCATTAAGTATTTAATAAGTCTTCATTTACTATTAGGAAATTATGATTTAATAACATTTCACGTAAATTTGCCCGATTCCTTGATAAGAAGTTGTTAATTTGTTGATATATATATATATATATATATATAGTTTTTGTTTTGTTTGTTTAATTAGTAACAAAATAAATATAACTTACAACAACGATAGAATTCTTCTAATGTATTGATTTAATCTTTCTGAAATTAGAGTGGAAATTGTGAAAGTCCATTATGAGCGAATTTTGCACTTCTGTTAGAGTAAAAATTTACTGTAGAAAAAGTGCTATTTCAATCTTAAAAGATGGAAAATATTCAATCAATTCAAACGAGTCGCTCAATATTCACTCCAGACAATTTAAAGAATTTAGACTTCCTTATAAATCACAACTAACAACATTTTTACCAGTCCAATATCGTCTGATGAATAATACTCTGCGTTATTCGACGTAGAAACCATTATCACTATTATAATAGTGATATAATGCTTCACAAATTTTCAGGTGTGAAATTCATACTGTTTAAAGAGTCAATTGTTTTACTATACTCTCTAAAATTTCTTGGAGTGAAATTTCACTTTTAAAGCAACTCTTCAAAAGAGGGAAGTTTGATTGTTTGCGTAATATTTCACACTTTACGAAGTCCATGGAAAATTTTCATTCTAGAATGAGTGAAAGGTCACTGAAAACTCATACTTTGTAGAGTGAAATTTCACTCCAAGATATTCAAAGAGCATATATATGCTCGTATAATTAAGCAATTAATATTATCGACATTATAGAATTGACTGTAACGATTACAGAAATATATTACGATTATGTAAATATATTTACGATTTTCTCAGGTTTTGGATAAGATGTACATTTAAACAATGAAATAAAAAAAAAAATAAAAAAAAAAATAATAGAATTCTATTATTTTTTACTTACAAATGTTATTGTCAAAATAAGTGTGAAGAGCACAATGTAAACAATATCGGATTATAATCAATCGTCAAAAAATGTAAATATGTATAGAAAATATTTCAGGTCAAATTTGTAAATTTTGTAAAGAGAGACATTTGGAGTTGCAGAAATGCCACAATTATCATTTTGTCATATAACAATCCGAGAAGCGAAAATTTGAAAATAGAACATTTTTTGGAAATGTTTCGTAAAAAATGGTTCATTGTAAATTCTTTCGATCGTGTGTTACGTGTTGATATTTGTTTCGTTGCTTGAAGACATATATTTTTTACTATAATATATAATAATTTTTTACTATAATTTACTATAATATATTGTATTTTTGCCTAAAATTTTATTATCATATTATTATTCCTGAAAAAAAAACCTCGAATTGATAAACGACAAACCATATATCATATATATATATATATATATATATATATATATATATATATATATATGTACAGGTGTTCTTTTATCAGATGTAGTATAGTATTATACTATAATATTTATTATTATAATTTTTATTTTTACACGTGTACCATTCAATTTTCTTAAATGAATTTTCAATTTATTGTTCAATTTATATCATATACACCCTTTCTCTCTCTCTCTCTCTCTCTTTCCCACATACTCGATCCGTGGGTGTAGTTCTCACTTCGTTACTTTATTTTTAAAATATGGAACCGAGAGTGTGTACCGCAACGGCGGCAAACCATTAAAATATTGTGGAGCTTCGGACCTCGCTTTGGGAACTTATATATACGCGTATGTCGACTGTAAAGCACGACTCGCGCGAGCGGGAGATCTCCAACTCTCTCTCTTTCTCTCTGTGTTTCTCTCTCTCTTTTTGTATACTTAAGCACGCACCAGTAAGGTTGTAAGCAAGCCTGTCACGCATCTTTCTCTGGCAAATTATTCCTTCGGATTAAGAAGTCTCTCGAGAGCGCAATAGAGAAGCGCCGCCGCAGCCACTATCGCTGCGTATAATACGGTGAATTTGTAATTAATTTTAGTTGTTTTTTTTTCAGCTCGTGATTTTCTTTCGCAAACCGCCAGAACATGCAATGAATTGAGAAAATTCATTATTGTTTATAATCGTGCGTGATATGTTGCGTTTTAACCCTTGCCGCTTTATACGCGTATAGACGAGGTACGTTCCGTTTAACCTCGTGGGATATTGATTACAAGTTTACGGCTTCCGTAATAAGCGTCGCGTATAGATTATTATCATGAACGCACTTTAGAAGAATGGACGCCGTTTACGATGAAGAAGCTGCGAAGACTTTTCGTATATTTTTTAACGATTGAAAGAATGACGAAGTTGTAAAATGTTCGCAGGTAATTCTTCAATGTAATGAGGAAATTTTGTTGCGTGCGTCGCTAGATGTAATAAGCGTTGTAAATTTATATACCTTTTCACTACATATATGTGAAACGTTGAACATATATAGTGATTTGTAATACTTTAATATTTCGAAAACTTCGCATTTTTTTATGTATTTATAAATATTTGAATATTAAATTTTTCGATGCTACCATTCCGGAATGTTTATTATATTGAAAAATGAATCTTCCGTTTTCTAAAAAAAAGATCGTTATATATATATGTATATTACAAATTTCTGTAATTTGTTTTCATCAAGTTTATACGAAACAATTTTATAAACTTGATGTTATTTTTTGTTATATTTCACTTTAAAAAATTGCTGCAATAAGAGGACAGTAAAATGTGTCTATTATGACAAAAATCGCTTATTCAAAATGAGGCCGGTTTATAGCAATTTTTTCTGATCTCCAAAAAAATTTCAAACAAATTATATCAAAATTGGACATATTTAATTTGACAATAACATGATGGATACGAATTATTTTAGATTTTAATAAGCAATAGTTTCATACCCAGAGAATGGTTTTGATCTTGATCGAACCAGAGTTGAAGTAGTCTTAACGATGCGAACAAATTTTATCTCATTTGCATCAAACTAAGTTGATATACTTTCATTAAAACTAGATCAATTTTTTGTTAATTTTTGATATCATTAAATAATTTGATGTTATACATATATTGTAACACGGCGGTTACAATAACCGATTCAGCACGGAGGAATAAGAGAAGAATGAAGAGAAAATGAGATTCTGGCATATGACGCTATGTTGCCTCCACCTTATACCCCTGGCCATATTACCCCTTTTGAAAAAGACTCGAATTTTGAATTAATGATATAAGAAGAATTTTGAAATTATAATATATGGAGAAATAAATACGACACATATAGAGAACGGTTTGTTTACTTTCAGTGTCCCTAAATTGTAAACAAGTGTGCGTACCTATCAACGCACCTGTTTGTTACGAAAAGTTCAAAGACCCGTGGCGAT